>CM035435.1:115211898-115214398 GCA_020310875.1 Ceratopteris richardii
AATAGGTGTCAAGACCAAAATAGCAACTTTTTGGTCACTAGCTACTTGCAAACTTATTTGTTTTGATCAAATTTGAAGCACCATCTCCAAAGCACATAGGCACTTATTTAGTGTCACTGGAAAGCTAAAGGGGCCTACAACACAATCTAAAGCAAAATAGGGCTTGTACAAAGCAGGGATTAGCAATACCAACTCATTTCTTGAGGTGTCCATCCATCTTTCCCAATAAATGGTATTAGAGCAACTTGAGGTAAAAATGGTTGATGGTTTTCCTTCTTTTATTGATAAATTGGACAAGAAAAACTACCAAGCCTGGTCCTTGAGGATAAAAATACTTGCAAGGAAGGAGTCTCTATGGATACATATCACGAGATGAGGAGATGCCCATTTTCAGAAGCAAAGGACAACCTACAAGAGAGAAGCTTGAAAGACTCAAATCATGGTGTGCCAAAGATGCATTAGCAAGGTCATACTTACTTAACTCTATCTCTGACTTCCTTCTTCCACACATTAGAACTATAAAACATCCCAAGAGACTTGGGATACATTGTCTTCATACTTTTCTTCCCATAAAAGAGCAAGAATGAGCCAATTGAGGATTGAGTCTACCACTCAAAGGAAGGAACCCAAGCAGCAGTTTAGAATATGTGACCAAAGACATAGATGTAGCTGATCAATCGGAAAGCATAGGAGAGGAGATTGAAGAGGACCAAATTGTGAGACAAGTAATCAATGGTATCAAGGCAAATGACAAATGGGAAAGCTTCACAACTACCATGGACTTGTACATGGACATGCACATTCCAAATCTTACCACACTCATGGGGCAACTCTTTACCCATGAAGCCAATCTCAACAAAAATGGAGATTCATCAAGAGGTAATAACTCTTTTGCCCTATCCATAGATAAAGGCAAGTCTAAAGAGAAAGGGAAAAGCAAAAAGAGTGAAGATGAAGGTACTAATTCTTAAGCTAACTATACAGGAAGAGGTAGGAACTCAAGAGGTAGGGGAAGAGGAGGTAAGCAAGGTAGGGGGAGATCTTTCAACTCTTTCCCGTGTAATATTTGTGGTTTATCAAATAACATCATAGATGAGTGTTACAAGAACTTCAAGAATCAGAGAGGTAGAGGTTTCCAAAGAGGTGGCTACACACAATCAAGAGGAAGTTTTAACCATCATCAAGGCAACAACAACAATTACAATAACAACCACCAACGAGGCTACCAATCAAGGAAAGACTACAACTATTACATAGACGATCAGGAGGATTCCCTTTTGATTATGAACATGACTTGTAAGCAAGGTGTGAATGATGACCATCTCTTCTACATTGACTCGGGATGTTCAAGCCATGTGTTAGGAAATCTAGCTCTTCTCTCCGACCTTGAGGAACCCAAGGGAAAGCACCAAGTGCAAACATGTGATGACACCAAGCATTCAGTGGTCAAGGTAGGAAATGTTAAAATCTCTGATGGGAATAGAAATCTCTTGAGCAGCGTTCTATATGTACCTAGAATTAACAAGAACTTGATGAGTGTTGGACAGATTATGGAAAAAGGTTTGGAGCTTAGGTTCAACAAATATGGAGCATTTGTTGAGGATCCCCAACATGGATTCAATTGAATTGCTAAAGGAGAAAAGACAGGGAGATTATTTACATTTGAACTGAAGACCAAGCCAAGATGTTTGGCTTGAGGGGGAGCTGTTGGTGCAAATGTCAAGCCTTCACACTTGGCTAGGCATTGGAAGTATTATGTCCAAATCCCTGAAGATCCACATGAACCTTTACTTATGGTGTTTTACCATTAACCTTTGTAAAATTCATTTGACTAAGAAGAATCTAGTAAATGCCACTAAACTCTTGGAGTTCGGAGAACTTTATGGTACGAGTTCATTGAAGGAATATCTCCTTGTTTAGAGGAAGAACTTTTAGGTAGAAGTGCATTTGAATTTCAAAATTCAAATTTGAAGAGAGACACTATAAAAGTCACACTATAACCTACTCCTATCACCATCATTGGGCATCATGTTCATGCCAATGATCATGTACAATATTGTTACATAATACATTACATTGATGATTACATATACATTTATCTCTCTCATTGTCACTCAAAACAGTGACCTTGTCTTGCTCATATCTCAGTGATCCCTCCATCATTTTCAATGGTCTATAGCTTGTTGGAACAAGCTCAAAGTATACTACATGCAATCAAAGTTTGAAGAAGCTTCATTGAGCCAATTGGGAGAGAATCCTCTCGAAGTGGTCACTGATCATTCTCTACAGAATTCCTAAAATATCACGGGTAAGCTTCTACTTGCTAAAGTCATAGCTTAGAGCATAGTCTATCATTTTAAGTTATTCTACTTGGAAACGTTAGCTCTCTAAACTAATTAGATACTCTGAAAAACATTTTTCTAATTGCTACTCTACTCTAAGTACTGAGCAAAACACCCAGCAGGTGTCAAGACCAAAATAGCAACTTTTTGGTCACTAG
>CM035435.1:115216898-115219398 GCA_020310875.1 Ceratopteris richardii
TCCATGTAATGTACAAGTGATTTCAAGTCTTTATATAGACTCTAGGAGTGTTCCAAGACTTCTACAAGTGAATTTTGAATTCAATTAAAGGTGGGAATGGTTGTTGGAGGGAATCAATTCACTTTCCTACAATCTAGGAAAAGTGAAGATCTAGTTTGATCTACTTTTAAGTGATTGATTGCTTGAGTGAATGCAATTTCAACCACCACAAATTCATGGGATTTGGGTGCATCTTTATACCTTTACATGTGTAAAGATCAATGCTTTTACAACGGTAAATGAACCATCAAAAATCTCTCAAAAAAATACAATAAATGAGCATAAGAAAAAGAACTCTCCAATAGATACTCTTTTGACACGATAGCCTTTGAAGTAGATCAAATCGACCTCAACCATAGTGTAAGCTTGATGTTCCAATAGCTCCCCCTCAATCTTAAGTATGCTTGAGTCTTCATTCTCTGATAGGTTGAATATCTGCCATAGCTTTGAATCTACAAATCTTTATTCCATCAAGTGCCTTTGTCATCATATCTGCTACTAGCTTCAGTTGGAACAAAAGAAATGTCAATCTCCTTTGCCATGAGCTTCTCCCTGATGAAGTGGAAATGGACTTCTATGTGCTTGGTTCTTGCATGGAAAATAGGATTTGCCGCTAGATGCATGGAACTTACATTATCTTCAAATATGTGAGGTTTGGAACTCACAAGTCCCAAATTTGTATAAAATGCTTTTAACCATATTGCCTCTTGAGTTGCTATGGTCAAGCCTCTGTACTCTGTTTCAGTTGAGGATAAAGCAACTGTTGGTTGCTTCTTGGAACTCTATAAAACTAGCTTCGAACTTGCAAATGCTAAGTAACCAGATGTACTTTTTCCAATCTGCATCTGAGTAGATTTGGATATCCAAATCTAAAGAGTAAGGATAGAATATACCTTCATTGATTGTACCTTTGAGATACTTAAGTACTCTCTTAGCCGCATCCATGTGTGGTCTTCTCGGTGAGTGCATGAATTGACTAAGCACGCCCACACTATATGAGATGTCTACCTTTGTATGAGTAGTATATATCAAGCTACCTACCAAGCTTTGATACTCTTTAAGGTCTTAAATTTTCTCACCTTCATAAACACTTAGTTTATGATTCATCTCCAAAGATGTACCTGTAGGTTTAGTGTTCTCCATTTTGAACTTGAGAAGAAGATCCTGAATGTATCTTCTTTGATTCAAATACATTCCTTCATCTGTTTATATCACCTGCAATATGAGATGTCTACCTTTGTATGAGTAGTATATATCAAGCTACCTACCAAGCTTTGATACTCTTTAAGGTCTTAAATTTTCTCACCTTCATAAACACTTAGTTTATGATTCATCTCCAAAGATGTACCTGTAGGTTTAGTGTTCTCCATTTTGAACTTGAGAAGAAGATCCTGAATGTATCTTCTTTGATTCAAATACATTCCTTCATCTGTTTATATCACCTGCATACCTAGGAAATATGTGAGCTCACCTAGGTCACTGATTTTGATCTACTCTTGCATGTGTCTCTTGATCCTCTGTATGCCATGTAGATCATCACCTGTCACAATAATATCATCTATATATACACATAGATAGATAACCTCATTGTGATCCCTTTCAATGAATAGAGAAGGATCTGAGCTACTAGCTTTGAACCCTTGATCTTGAAGATATGTAACCGACCTATAATTCCAAGCTCTAGGAGCTTGTTTCAATCCATACAATGCTTTCTTAAGTCTGTAAACATAAGATGGATGATTAGGGTTTTCAGAACCTGGTGGTTGTGACATGTATACCTCTTCACTTATCCAGCCATTTAAGAAGGCATTTTTCACATCAAGTTGGAGGCGTCTCCAATTCCTTGCAGCAGCTACACTTATCAATGTCCAGCTACACTTATCAATGTCCTGATTGTAGTCATCTTTGCAACTGGTGAGAATGTTTCCTCATAGTCTATACCATGAGTTTGTGAGCATCCTTTGGCAACTAATCTTGCCTTGTAGCTGCAAACTGATCCATCTGAGTTTCTTTTAACTTTATATACCCATCTGCAACCAATTACCTTTTGATTCGATGATATTGGAACCAAATCCCAAGTGTCCATCTCCTTCAATGCATCTATCTCTTTGTTCATGGCCTTTTCCCAATTAGGGTTTCCCTTTGCCTCTTCATGTTGAGGGTTCCTCTGAAATAGAGTCTTTTGCCAAGTATATTGAATGCTTTGTAACAAATGTGGAATCATATCCATACCTTTCTAGTTGTTTCTTCTCTCTTGAAGATCTTCTAGATGCTTGTTTGGAGCATTCTCCAACCTCTTGCATCTTTGCTTTGCCTCTTGACTTCCATAGCTTGTAATCCTTTTCCCTTTCATCTTGGTCATTGTCTGTATCACTTCTTGGATCATAGACCTGTGTATCATGCTTGCTTCCTAATTGATAAGACTCAGAATCAAGATCATATGGTAGTGTTACCTTTTGTT
>CM035435.1:115229398-115231898 GCA_020310875.1 Ceratopteris richardii
TAGTAGTGTAGCAGAAATGCTTCACTACTTGCTCAAGTGAGGTGTATCAGTGAAACTAATCACTCTTTGGGTATTCCTAATAATGCCCCATAGTCTCCTAATCATACTGTGAGACTCGGAATCTTCACTACCTTGGAGATTATCAAACTGTATCTCCCGTACCTCTATGCAACTTCCTAAACCTATAGGATTGCTTGTGCACATTACTAATGGTGAAGGTGTAGTTCCTTCCGTTAGCAATCCTATGGTCTAAATCCATGAGGATTATGTGTAGGGATCCGGTTACTACTGAAGTTGCCTTATGTATACTACTATGATGGTCCTAAGTCCATCAAATACATGCTTATAAGCATGCCTAAAACTTATTGATGTTTGCAAAAAGTCATGTTACTATGCCATAACATTCTTACCCTAAGGTAAGTGCGTATATAATGCCATGCGGTGGGAAAAATTTCGACAGCATTTCCCCAAGGAAATGGAATCCCAAAAAATTTTATCAAAAACTCAGTGGCACTCAGGCCACCCAAAAACATAGGGCTTGACAGGCCCATGGCATGCACGCCATAAACTCATATATGGATTCCAAGATCTGCAAAAACATAAAAACAAATGTTGGCAACCATTCTATGTGTTGCCTAACCATATAGTTTCTGCAATCCTCTTTCTTGCAAACAATCAAAAAGTATACTTCCTGCCTGTCGATCCATACTTTAAAAATTTAAACAATGATCAACATTTGATGTATGCAATCCAATTTATGCATGTACATTCAGAACATGCCATAACACAAATAAAATGCCTGAAAGCATAAAGCATACATCCCTGAATGATTTTGTATTGGAGTTGCATGCATCCAGTTCTTCTCGATGAGCTTTAGACCTCTGCACCTTCCTCCTCAGGTCCGAACATAAACTTTGAAGTGTCCGAAAACATCGGAGCACTCTCCAAAACATAAAGCATGGTCAGGTGATTACAAAAATAATGAAAATTTAGTTGAAAAACGCATTAGTAATCCTTCTTTAGACCTGCAAAAAGCACTTTAGGACCTCCAAATGTTCATAAACTGAAATATGTAGCATGTGCAAAGGAATCAAAGTGAAATTACTCAAATCACCTTCCTGGTTTGTAAAATATGGCTCCCGGAAGGTAATCGCAAAAAACTGTTCAGACCTTTCAGAGCTGTACAGACCTGCAAAAATACTTATTTTCCAAAATTGCTTTTAATAAACTCAAAGTAGACCTTGTGCTCTTCGAAACGAGCCATAGCACGTCCAATTTGGAGTTTTCTAGCCCAAGATATGGCCATTCCAAGCGGGACATGCCAAACTAGTGGACTGTTGGAGGGGCTGGAAAAAGTGTAAAAGTGTGATTTTTGGGGAGCCCAAAAGCATTCTTCCATCATGCAAATCCTAAAATTCTCTCCATAACCTCAGAGAGTGGTATATGAAGATGCTTGGGCCTATTTTTACCTTTCCAAATCCTCCCTTCATGCATGCTAATTTGCTCCCCAAAAGAGGCCTAAACCAAAATTTTGTACTCTCATGTAAAAACTTAAATGGGAGCTCTTAGCAAGCTTCTAATCCACTCTAAATGTGGATTTCTCTTGGATTTTATACCATAATCCATGGGAATCCTCTTAAATGATCTTTATTCTTACTCCCAGAAGTGCAGTTTGGCAAAAATTAACATCTAAATTTTTTCCAAAAGGTGCGGGGAGGGGTTTTTGAGGAACTAAAATTCCTCCTTAACTTATCATTTTAATGAATTTAATGATTCTTCTATGAAGTCCATACACCATACTCTCAGTATATATACTTTTTCCCATCCATGCATAGCTGTCACACCTCTTTTTCCCTCTTTCAATATGGGAATTTCTTAGATTTAGGTGCTGAATTTTTTTCTCAAACTGTGATGGAAGGGGGTTTTGTGGAACTTAAAACTCCCATCATATTGAGGTATATTTTGGATTGCTTGATTGTATATGGAAGTCAATAGACTATAGATTTTTCCTACCAAACTAAGAAAAATCGCGCTTTGTTTCCCTTCCCCAAAATGGTTACTAGTAAAAAATAACTCCTGTGAAAATCACAAACAGGGCCACTTCCTAGATACCCGAAGCTTACTCTTTCTTGAAGTTTGAGGGAATCCTCGATTCAAGATGAGACTATATATCTCATTCTCTCCATTAGCAAGATTTCCCTCCTTTTGCCTTCCGAGAGATACGCCCTTGTCTCTTAATTTCTAAAAATAACAAGAAAGCTCATACCTGTGGTTAAGATAGACTTCTATCCTTTTGGTTTTTGTATGATGGTGTTGGAAAGTCCATGGAAGGAACGCTCCTTGATATAGGCTCTTCATAAGGAATAGGTACATCAAATTTGCATCTTTCCTATCTATTCTTGATCCTCATTCGAAGTTGCATGTTTACTCCTTTCCTTTCAACTATGACAGGGAAGAAAAGTTGAAGCTTTTCTGATGCCAAGGTTGCATTCTTTTTTAG
>CM035435.1:115236898-115239398 GCA_020310875.1 Ceratopteris richardii
AGGATTACCTGATCTTACTAAGCAACATATGGTGCATCTTTGTGAAGCATGTCAAATGGGTAAGCAGAGTAGACAACCTTTCAAGCATTCAAGCTATGTAAGTGATGGTTTGCTAGATCTCATACACACAGATGTGTGGGGACCTACTAAAGAGGCATCCTTGGTTGGTAATAAGTACTATGTATCATTCATTGACGATCATAGTAGAATGACATTTGTGTATTTTATTAAACATAAGAGTGAGGTCTTTGATTGTTTCGAGAAATTCAAATCATATGTCGAAAAGCAAACAGGAAGGTATATTAAGAAGCTAAGATCCGATGGAGGGGGAGAGTATTTGTCTTAAGCTTTTACTGATGTTTTGCATGATGAAGGTATCAAAAGAGAAGTTACATGCAGGTATACTCCACAACAAAATGGAGTCGCAGAAAGAAGAAACAGAATCATAGCAGAAGCATCTAGTAGCATGCTTAATGATATGTGTTTGCCTAATTATTTTTGGGCTGAAGCTGTTAGCACAAGTGTTTACATTATGAATAGAGTTCCGACTGCTGGAGTTCATCATTTGACACCATATGAGGTATGGCATGGAAGGAAACCAAGTGTAAGTCATTTGAAAGTATTTGGTTGTGTATGTTATGTACATGTACCTAGTGAGGTGGGATCTAAACTTGATGCAAAATCAGAAAAATGTATATTTATTGGTTATGCAGATACTCAAAGAGGATATAGATGTTATAATCCTCGTACCAATAAGGTTGTTGTGTCAAGAGATGTAAACTTTGATGAATCACTTTCATGGTATGCAGATAGGAATTGTTTGCAGGTCATGGATGAAAATGAAGAAGGTGTGGTTGAAGGAGATGAATGCATAGTTCAGCCATCAGGAAGTTTAAATGATGAAAGGAGTGGTTTAGATGTAGAAAGAGGATCACCTTTCAATGGAAGATTAAGGCAAGAGTCACCTACAAGTGTTAAAAGTAAAGGTAAACTCAAACTTGTTGAAGTTAATGATGAAGGAGAGGAAATTAGTGATGTATGTGAGTATGGAGAATCATCAAAGGTTCCTAATAAGAAAGGAAGAGCATCTACATTGGAGGTAAGAAGAACTTCAAGAGTAAGTAAGCAACCTCAAAGGTATACTTATGAATCTTTCATGAATACTCATTATGCTTTTATGACAAAAGTTGAGCAGGAAAATGAACCCACATGTTATGATGAGGCCAAAGGAGATGAAAAGTGGGAGAAAGCAATGAGAGAAGAAATGGAAGCACTACAGGATAACAAGACTTGGAATTTAGTTCCAAGTACACCAAAGCAAAAGGTAATTGGTTGCAAGTGGGTTTTTAAGATTAAAAGAAATAGTGATGGTAGTGTGTCTAGATATAAGGCTAGACTTGTAGCAAAAGGATATAATCAAACTCAAGGTGTGGACTATGTGGAAACATTTAGTCTAGTAGCAAATATGGCAACATTGAGAACTTTGTTGGCTTTAGCTGCAAGTAAAAGGTGGAATATATATCAACTCGATATAAAGAATGCCTTTCTTAATGGTGAGTTAAATGAAGAAGTGTATATGTCACAACCAGATGGTTATGTGGATGCAAAATGTCCTAATCATGTATGGAGGTTAAAGAAGGCATTGTATGGTCTTAAGCAGGCACCAAGGGCATGGAATGCAAGGTTGGTAAAGTATCTTATGCTGCAAGGATACACAGCGAGTCATGCTGATCCTTCACTTTATGTAAAACATGTAGATGGCATGTGTGTCTATGTATGCATTTATGTGGATGACTTGTTGATTACAGGGAATGATGCAAAAGCAATTGATGAGATAAAAGGTAATTTGGGAAAGGAATTTAAAATTTCAGATCTTGGTTTTCTCAGATACTTTCTTGGGATTGAAATTGTGTATAGCGATGAAGGTATGTGGTTGATACAAAGAAAGTATATATATGATATGCTGAAAAGGTTTGGTATGCAGGAATGTAAATTTGTTTCTACTCCAATGGAATGTAATGTACAGCTGAGTGCAAAGGAAGGTGATGAGTTGCATGATATGAATGTATATAGATCCATGGTAGGATCTTTGATTTATGCAACAAAAACTAGACTTGATATATGTTATGCAGTGGGAGTATTGTCACAGTTTATGCATGAACCTAGAGTACCTCATATGCATGCAGCGAAAAGAGTGCTTAGGTATTTGAAAGGTACCATGAACGAAGGATTATTTTATAGTCATGATGCTGATCTAACTCTTAAAGTCTTTAGTGATGCAGATTGGGCTGGAAGCAAAGATGACAGAAGATCCACAAGTGGATACGTGGTAATAGCAGGAAACAAGACATTAACATGGAGTTCAAAGAAACAGCCTACAGTTGCTTTATCTTCTACAGAGGCTGAGTATAGAGGTTTAGCATTGGCTACTACTCAGGTTATGTGGTTTAAAAAGTTGTTTCATGACTTGAATATGCAGGTTGATGTACCACTGATATAT
>CM035435.1:115285549-115448049 GCA_020310875.1 Ceratopteris richardii
GGACATAGGCCATCTCTTTGTGTCATTGGAAAGCTAAATGAGTCTACTAATCAAGTCTGAAGCTAAAGAGGGCTGGTACAAAGCAGGTTTTAGCAGTACCTACTCAATCTCTTGGATCATCCATCCATCTTTCCTAACAGTGGTATCAGAGCAAACAAGGTAAAATGGGAGATGGTTTTCCTTCATTTATTGACAAATTGGACAGGAACAATTACCAAGCTTGGTCTCTAAGGATGAAGACCTACTTACAAGGAAGGAGTCTCTATGGATACATCTCAGGAGATGAGGAATTGCCCTCATTCAAAGCAAGAGGTTTGCCAACCAAGGAGGAACAAGAAAAACTCAACACATGGTGTGCAAGGGATGCATTGGCAAGGTCATATCTACTCAACTCTATATCTGACTTTCTTTTACCTCATATCAGAAATTGTAAGACTTCCCAAGAGACTTGGGAAACCTTGTCATCATATTTTTCCTCCAATACAAGGGCTAGGAAAAATCAGTTGTGGATTGAATTCACAACACTAAGGAAGCAACCTAAGCAAGCTGTTTCAGAATTTGTGACCAAGATCAAAGATGTTGCAGATCAGTTAGCAAGCATAGGAGAAGAGATTGAAGAAGAACAAATTGTAAGGCAGGTAATCAATGGGATCAAGGCTGATTGAAGTGGTGTACACTTCTACAAAAGATCAGATTGCAGATATTATGACAAAGAGCTTGGATGGAGTGAAGACAAGTAGGTTCAAGGAGATGGCAGGAATAAAAGAGAAGAAGATTATATGAAGAAATCAAAGCATGCTAATTAGTGATTGAGGGGGAGCTGTTGGGGCTTCACTCACTAATTAGGCATGGATATATGAAGACATATGAAGAAAGGAAGAAGGAAAAGAGAAGTGAAGAAAAAGCATACAGAAAATTAAGCCTAAGTGAAGGGATAATTTCACTATTGTAAATTAGTGCACATTAGAGTCTAGTTTTTCATTTGATCTTCAGAACTTATGAGTTCAAGTCTAGGAGAATGTAAACCATAGGTATATAAGTTAATTTGAGATAAAAAACATGTAGAGAGAACTCAATTTTGTAATCTGAGTGAGTAGAGAAAAGTCGTGTTTTTTCTGAGAGAGATGTTCAGGAAAAACTTCTGAGTCTGAGAGAGTTTTCCATGGCTATGAGCAAAATTAGGCTAAGCCAATTTGTACACATCATGTCTGATATACAACATATGTTTGTGTAGAAGGATTAAGTCTAATTCCTCTTGTACATTGAGTTCTAAGTGATTTCACATGACTGTGTAAGTTAGTTGACAGTTACGACTTTTCTGGCGCACATTTACCTGAATTTCTTAAGGTCAGATCTCGAAGTATACTATAAAGTTTTCAGTAAGTGATAGCTTATTTTAAAGCTGCTATCTTCAACTACATTTGGTCAAAATATCTTTAAGAAACGGGATGCATACTCAGAGAAATCAGCTTAACAGTGAAGGTATGTCAAATCGATGAAGTCGATTTCCAGTTTTCAGACATAGTGAAAAGTTTGGAGCAATTTCAGAAGATTTTAAAGTTAGTACTTGAAAGTTTTGCTTGTTATATGTTACTTAACATTAGCAAGAACTTCTCTTAGTAAATGATCAAAGGAATTTGCAAAGATCAAGCTAATACAGGTCAGATTGAAGGTTTGAAGAAAAGGCACAGATTTCTGTGAAGTGAAATTTTGATTTTCACTAAGTTCAGAGATGAAGACTCATATTAAGAGTGTTGCTAAGCTAATGATGGTTATGGAGGTCTTCTAATACCAGATTAGTTTAGTTCTTGTGGTGGTTTATATATTGATGAGGATATTGAAGATCATAGGTTGATAGCACAATTACTTGCAGGGTTAAGAGGTGATGAAAGATGGAAGCCTTTTGTACTATCAACAGAACTCTCATTAAATCATTATGTGCCAGAATTGAATCATTAAGTACTTGGATTGATGCTCACATTTGAGCAAGACTTGAAGTCAGATGGAGACAAAGGACAAAGTTCTGAAATGTACATGAAGAACAAGAAGAAAGGAGATAAAGGTAAAGCAAAGGATGAAGAAGAGTCATCAACTCAAGCAAATTATGCAAGAGGAAGAGGTATTGGCAGAGGTAAAGGTCGAGGAAATGGAAGAGGTAGAGGTAATCAGAACAATAACAAGAAGACATGTTGGATTTGTGGATTGAGCAATCATCTAGCATATGATTGTTGGCATAATCAACAAGGATCAAGCCAAAATCAAAACAACAATGGCAGAGGAAGAGGTGGAAGATTTCAGAATCAATTTCAAAGAGGAAGACAAAATTCAAGAGGAAGTTATGGTAGAGGTGGTGGAAGAAATTGGAATCAGAATCAGTCTTATAATACCACATATTAAAATTATGCAAATGATACACAGAATGACATTCATACAACATTGATGATGAATTCAATAAGTCCATCAGAGAAGGAGGATCTCAAGGTATTTTATATTGACTCTGGTTGTTCAAATCATTTGTCAGGTAATATAGAATTATTGTCAGAATTGGAAGAAGGCAATTCAAGTCATACAGTACAAACAGGTGATAATACAAAACATAATGTGCATTCAATTGGAAAAGTGAAGTGCAGGAGTGGAGCTGATTTGTTAACAAATGTTTTGTATGTTCCAACAATACCAAAGAATCTGATTAGTGTTGGACAAATAGTGGAAAAAGGTTTTCAAGTCAGATTTACAAATGAAGGGGTATTTGTTGAAGATCTAGAGGATGCATACAATCCCATTGTTTGTGGTAAGAAGGAAGGTAGACTTTTTACTCTCAAAGTGCAAGGAAATGTTGGTCAAGCCTTAATCACACATGGTGATGAAGTAATTACAGAGTTAGATCTTTGGCATAAAAGATTGGGACACTTCAATGAAAGAGGAATCAAAACTATGGTGGAGAACCAATCTATAATGGGGCTACCAAATGTGAAGAATCAACATATGATATACAAGTGTGAAGCTTGTCAGATGGGAAAAGCACATATACTACCATTTCAGAAGAAAGGTTTCAAGCATGATGGTTTGCTTGAACTCATACATACAGATGTATGGGGACCAACAAAAGAAGGATCAATAAATGGATCTAGGTATTATGTTTTGTTTATTGATGATGCTACAAGGTGGATAACCCTTTATGTTCTAAAAGAAAGATCAGAAGTATTTGGAGCCTTCAAACATTTTCATGCTTATGCAGAAAGAGTTACAGGTCAAAAACTCAAGAGGTTAAGGTCTGATGGAGGGGGAGAATACTTCTCCCAAGAGTTTAATGACTATCTTTGGAATACAGGTATCAAGAGAGAGATAACTTGCAGGTATACACCTCAACATAATGGGGTGGCAGAAAGGAGAAATAGAACATTGGTTGAATTTGCAAGAGCAATGTTAAAAGAAAAGAATTGCCCTAATTATCTTTGGGCTGAGGCTGTAAATACAGCTACATACCTTGTGAATAGACTACCATGTGGAGCTTTGAATGGTATGACCCCTTATGAAGCTTGGTGGGGTAAGAAACCAACACTTGACCATTGTAAAGTGTTTGGGTCAATTGCCTATGCTTATGTGCCATCACAACTCAGACATAAGCTTGAACCAAAGGCAGAAAAATATGTGTTTATTGGGTATGATGAAAAGCAAATGGGTTATAGGCTATGGAGTCCTTTAACTAAACATTTTATTGTTTCCAGAGATGTGACCTTTGATGAGCAGAAGAGTTGGTATGCAGATAAAGATTGTGACCTTGAAACATTTGAAGAAGAGATAAGAAGGAGTGCAAGATGTAAGTCACATATGCAGATAGATGGAGATGAAGAACATATGCAAGCAAGCACATCAAGAGTTAGATCATATAGAAGAAATGAAGATGGACCAATATTTGATGAAGAAGTACATCCAGATATACATGAAGAGTGTGAACCAAGAAGATCAACCAGAATGAGGAAGCAACCTACAAGGTATTCCTATGATACTTCTTACTTGACTCAGAAAAATTATGCTTACATGGTTAAGGAAGATGAAGAACCTCAAAGCTATGATGAAGCAAAGGGTAAGAGACAATGGGAAGAAGCAATGAAGGAAGAGTTTGATGCACTTGAAGAAAACAAAACTTGGGAACTTGTTCCAAAGCCTAATGGTAAGAAAGTGATTGGAAATAAATGGGTTTACAAAATTAAGAAGCATGCAGATGGAAGAATAGCCAGATACAAAGCTAGATTGGTAGTTAAAGGCTATGCTCAAACTTTTGGCATAGATTATGATGAGATATTCAGTCCTGTGGCAAAGATGTCAACCATAAGGACAATCATTGCCATTGCAGCATCAAAAGGATGGACATTGAGTCAATTGGATATTAAGAATGCATTTTTGAATGGATATATATCAGATGAGGTTTACATGGAGCAACCTCAAGGGTTTGCAGATCACAAGTTTCCAAATTATGTTTGCAGGCTGAGAAGAGCACTTTATGGTTTGAAGCAAGCTCCAAGAGCTTGGAATTATAGACTTGTAAAGTATCTTAATGATCTTGGATATCAAAGTTCAAAGGCAGATGCAAGTTTACTTATCAAAAGAATAGATGAAGGTATGATCTACATTTGTATTTATGTAGATGATATTATAATTACAGGTACCTCAAATGAAGGAATCAAGGAGGTGAAGAAGTTACTTGAGAGAGATTTCAAGATAAGTGATCTAGGAAAATTGTCATATTTTCTTGGAATGGAAATCACTTATGCAGAACATGGCATATATGTATCACAAGAAAGGCATCTTTTGAATCTTCTAAAGAAGTTTAACATGGAGAATTGCAGAGAGGCATCAACACCACTAGAGTTCAATCATAAACTCAGTAGATATGATGGTGCAGATTTCAAAGACATGAGGAAGTATCAATCTTTAGTGGGAAGTTTAATTTATGCTACACTAACAAGGCCTGATCTTAGTTATGCAGTGGGTGTTCTTTCTCAATTCATGCATTGTCCAAAGGATCCACATTGGATTGCAGGTCAAAGAGTTCTTAGATATATCAAAGGGACTTTGAAAGAAGGATTGTATTATCCTTTTACATCAAATATAAGATTGAGAGCCTATAGTGATTCAGATTGGGCAGGAAGTCAAGATGATAGAAGATCTACTCATGGCTACATGATATACATTGGAGATAAACTTGTGAGTTGGTGTTCAAAGAAACAACATACAGTGGCTTTATCATCAACAGAAGCTGAGTACAAAGGACTTGTGGAAGCAGCAAAAGAAGTAATATGGATGCAGACATTATTCAAAAGCTTGGAAATTGATCAAGGTATACCTATCATTCATGGAGATAATATGAGCTCATTATATCTTGCAGCAAATCCTGTATTTCATGCAAGGAAAAAGCACATAGAAATACAGTATCATTTTCTCAGAGAAAAGGTAATGGAGAAGGAGATTGAAGTGGTGTACACTTCTACAAAAGATCAGATTGCAGATATTATGACAAAGAGCTTGGATGGAGTGAAGACAAGTAGGTTCAAGGAGATGGCAGGAATAAAAGAGAAGAAGATTATATGAAGAAATCAAAGCATGCTAATTAGTGATTGAGGGGGAGCTGTTGGGGCTTCACTCACTAATTAGGCATGGATATATGAAGACATATGAAGAAAGGAAGAAGGAAAAGAGAAGTGAAGAAAAAGCATACAGAAAATTAAGCCTAAGTGAAGGGATAATTTCACTATTGTAAATTAGTGCAAATTAGAGTCTAGTTTTTCATTTGATCTTCAGAACTTACGAGTTCAAGTCTAGGAGAATGTAAACCATAGGTATATAAGTTAATTTGAGATAAAAAACATGTAGAGAGAACTCAATTTTGTAATCTGAGTGAGTAGAGAAAAGTCGTGTTTTTTCTGAGAGAGATGTTCAGGAAAAACTTCTGAGTCTGAGAGAGTTTTCCATGGCTATGAGCAAAATTAGGCTAAACCAATTTGTACACATCCTGTCTGATATACAACATATGTTTGTGTAGAAGGATTAAGTCTAATTCCTCTTGTACATTGAGTTCTAAGTGATTTCACATGACTGTGTAAGTTAGTTGACAGTTACGACTTTTCTGGCGCACATTTACCTGAATTTCTTAAGGTCAGATCTCGAAGTATACTGTAAAGTTTTCAGTAAGTGATAGCTTATTTTAAAGCTGCTATCTTCAACTACATTTGGTCAAAAGATCTTTAAGAAACGGGATGCATACTCAGAGAAATCAGCTTAACAGTGAAGGTATGTCAAATCGATGAAGTCGATTTCCAGTTTTCAGACATAGTGAAAAGTTTGGAGCAATTTCAGAAGATTTTAAAGTTAGTACTTGAAAGTTTTGCTTGTTATATGTTACTTAACATTAGCAAGAACTTCTCTTAGTAAATGATCAAAGGAATTTGCAAAGATCAAGCTAATACAGGTCAGATTGAAGGTTTGAAGAAAAGGCGCAAATTTCTGTGAAGTGAAATTTTGATTTTCACTAAGTTCAGAGATGAAGACTCATATTAAGAGTGTTGCTAAGCTAATGCTGGTTATGGAGGTCTTCTAATACCACATTAGTTTAGTTCTTGTGGTGGTTTATACACCAACATTCAAGAGGTAGGGGCAGAGGAGGTAAGCAAGGTAGGGGGAGACCCTATAACACATCACCATGTAACATTTGTGGTTTGTCAAACCACACCACAGATGAGTGTTACAGGAATTACAAAAATCAGAGAGGAAGAGGCTACCAAAGAGGTGGATACTCTCAGTCTAGAGGAAGGTTCAACCATCACCAAGGCCACAACAACAATTATAACAACAACTACAACAACAATTACAATGGCAACTACCAAGGAGGATTCAAAAACAGAAAGGACTACAACAACTACACAGAGGAGCAGGATGACTCTCTCTTGATCATGAACATGACTTCAAAGTCAGGTACAAATGATGATCACTTATTTTATATTGATTCAGGGTGTTCAAATCATGTGGCTGGTAATCTTGCACTACTCTCTGATCTTGAGGAACCAAAAGGTAAACACCAAGTCCAAACAGGTGATGATACAAAACATTCTGTAGTTAAAGTTGGAAATGTGAAGACTTGTGATGGTAATCAGAATTTGTTAAGCAGGGTACTCTATGTACCAACCATTACAAAGAACTTAATGAGTGTTGGTCAGATTGTAGAGAAAGGGTTGCAGGCCAGATTCAATCAATATGGAGCATTTGTGGAGGACCCAAGACATGGATTCAAAAGGATAGCTAAAGGAGAAAAATCAGGTAGACTTTTCACTTTTGAGTTGGAAGATACAAAAAACATTGCATTATACAGTTATAAAGATCAAACACTTTCAGAGCTTGAGATTTGGCACAGAGATTAGGGCACATAGGAGAAAGGACCTTGAAATAAATGTGCAGGGACCAATGTGTGCTTGGGATACCTAATGTATCCAAGCAACATATGATTTACAAGTGTGGTGCTTGTCAATTTGGTAAGTCTCACAGGTTACCCTTCTCCAAGAAAGGATATATGCATGAAGACTATCTAGAGCTTGTACACACAGATGTATGGGGACCTAGCAAAGACCCCTCAGTTTCAGGTTCAAGGTACTATGTGTCTTTTATTGATGATTATAGTAGATGGACTGTATTATACTTTATGAAGCACAAGGATGAGGTATTTAATTGTTTTAAGAAATATCTTGCACTGGTTGAAAATCAAACAGGAAGGAATTTGAAGAGGCTAAGGTCAGATGGAGGAGGTGAGTACTTCTCAAATGAATTTGAGGACTTCTTGCAGGACAGAGGCATCAAAAGGGAAATAACCACAAGGTACTCTCCTGAACAGAATGGGGTAGCTGAAAGAAGAAATAGGTTAATTGTTGAGACAGCTAGATCTATGCTTAATGAGAAGAAATTACCTAACTATCTATGGGCAGAGAGTGTTTCTACTGCCACCTATCTCATAAACAGGTTACCATCAAAGTCACTTGATGGTATGACACCATATGAAGCATGGCATGGTAAGAGACCATCATTGGATCACTGCACAATTTTAAGATGTGTAGCATATGTACACATTCCTTCACAGGTAAGAGGAAAGCTAGATCCAAAGGCTGAAAAATGTATTTTCATTGGATATGATTTAAATGAAAAAGGTTACAGTTTTTATAACCCTACCAATAAGGGATTTATGGTAAGCAGAGATGTGATCTTTGATGAGAATGATTCTTGGTATGAGAATGAATGCAGGAAGGTCAAACTACCCTATGATTTGGAAGAAGAATTTCCAAAACTTACAAAGGAGGAACCTACTCAGGATGGAGAGTCAAGTTCAGATGATGAAGATACAATCAACCTGTTGCTCTAGCACAATTGTGAGAACCACGTTAAGAAGCTCCACCTCCTTAATGTCAATCCGCGGAAGAGATAGGAGTGATATGAAGATCGTGAATGTGAGATGAAGTGAGAGTGAAGGTGAGAAGCATAGAAATGCACACACACATACACACACACAACGAAGAGACAAGCAAGACACAATGGAAGGTGAGAAATCAACTCTATTGCTCAAGATCTCAATTACAAGCTCAAAAATAGCTCTAAGCTCAAACTAACCAACCTCAAAAATGAGCTCTCTAGCTCTTTTTATAGATTCTAGACTAGTTTTGACCAGTTTCACATCTAGTGACCGGCATAGTTAAAAAATAGGTCCTAGATACTATTTGAAAGGGTAAACGGTGTCTAAAAATAACCAAAATTGATACGCTCATTCTACCTAAGCTACTCAAGCTCGAGGACTCCTTGGCTTGCACAAAATGGAGCTAGAAATTAAGAAAAGTGTTTTTCTATGTTACATATGTTACAATAGTGATAAAAATCACTGTTGGAGGTTTTTAAAAAGTATTTTAAAACATAATTCTTTGAAAAAAGATCCCACTGACTCCCTGCTCTGTCTTTACATGCTTCCGCGTCTTCTATGCCTCTGGTTACTGCCAACACCCCCCTCCCTCTCGCTTCTATCGTCCTCGACAGAACCTTGTTGTGCGGTCTGTTGGATGTAATTCTGGAGGAGTTCCTGAGCGAGGGTGTGTTTGGATATTCGAATGCCTCGGGCCAAATCTGCCTCGAGTTTCTCCAAATCAATTGGTTGCGGTTCATCGGGTGGCGGGAGTCGATAATGTGTGGAATATACCATCTGTTCACAGGCGAATAAAGTGCAAGAGGTGTGTAGGCCTGCTGATGAACACTTCTGAATGGTATTCCCAGAAACCCGTTGTGAACATCTCTTCGAAAGTCTGCTTGTAGCACGCCGGTAAATATTTAATTCTGCAATGCCAGGCATAACATACCCATAGTGATGGCGTTGTACTCATATCATATGCAAGGTCTAGATTGCCATGCTCGAAGCCCGGGGTGTTTACATGAGGTGCCTTGACGCGTCTGAAGACTTTAAAAACCATCTGCATCATGTCAAATATTTGTACAGTCATGTGCAATGCTATATCGTCCATGTGTTTCAAGCAAGGGAGCTAGTGACAAATCGTGGCCATCATATATCCCACTGTTGGTAGTTCTATGGGTGGCTTGAAGTATGGGTAATTTAACCAATACTGGCACTGCTTGTTTTGTACTTTAATAGCAAATGTTGTCCAGGAGCGGCGATGTGGCACTAGTCCCCAACATGGGTTGTATTTCAAATGTAGTGGTGCCTTTACCCAAGTACTCATCATCTCAGGATATTTCTGTAGTAAATCTTTACGCCAATCTGGTTGATAGATCTCACCTTGGTGCGCATCTAGTGGCAAATCGTCCGGTTCAAATTGAGTTGCATGGGATGGTTTCTTACCTGTTTCTTTCTCTATGGCCAACTGATATTTGGCCATTAGCATAAAATACGGTTTGTACTGTAGCTCATGCCCTGATATGTATCTGCGAGGTGCCAAATGAGCGAAGTAGGGCGACTGTAAAATTCTTTCCTCAATCATTGCCATTGCGTGCAGCTGCGCCTCTACTCGTGCTGAGTGGGTGGTTCCAAGCTCTTCAATTGTCTTCATCCATGCGGGGGTAGGAAGTTTGTAAGTCGTCTGGCCTTCAACCATGACGTGTCTACCTGGGATGGGTTGGGGTTCATACACCTCTTCAAAAGTTTCTTCCACCGGAATGGTTACAGTTTCTTCATCCGCTAGGAGGTCCGGTGGGGAATCTGGCCTTGGTGGTGCTTCATATATAGCTATCCGCGATTCAAGAGTAGATACCTGGGCCCGTAAAGCATTGAGTTCCTCTAAGATCTTAGGAGAAGGGTCCATAGGAGCTGGTAATCCTTGTGTTGCTGGTAGTCCTTGTGTTGCAAGTGCTCTGAGCTGGAGTAGCTTATGATCTTCTTTCAGCTTCTGATATTCTTCGCTCATTCGATCGTATTCATCGAGCAATCTGATGTGATCATCGAGCAACATTTTCATTGATTCGGAGGGCACTTCTTTGAACTGGCTAGGACTTAATGGTTGGTCTGGATGATCGAGAGAAGCTTCTAAATTTTCTCTGTTCTGATCCTGTAAGCGTTGGTTCTCTTCTTTTGCTGCTGCTAAGTGTCTTCTGAGTAAGCCCATGTTCCGTGTAAGCGTCGCATTGCGAACTATCTGGGCCCTTAACAAATTGTCAAGATCAGCAGTGGCCTCCTTGGCTTTCTCTTCACTTTCTACTTCCAGTTTGTGGTATGCCTCGTGTAATTCTTGGTATCGAGTATTCAATGATGCATTCTCAATCGACAATGAATTAAGCTGCGACTGCAAATCATTGGTTGTCCTCTGCAGCATCTGATAATTATTTCCAAGAGATGTGAACTCATCTCGTACTTGTGTCATACACGTGAACATCTGTCGAAATGTTGTGTCTATGGTGGGTGATAATATTAATGGTGTGCTAAGTGAAGATGCAGTGGGTGTAGATGCAAAGGGAACGGGGAATGGGGGTGGGAAAGTGGATGCTGTGGTGATTGTGGAAAATTGTGGTGTGCTTAAATATTGTGGTGCCACAAATGAAGTGAGTGGAGGTGCAGTGGGGGGTGAAATATCCATATCGCTGGATGAGGTGTTGAGTGCGGTGACTGTGAATAGTGGTGTGTAGCTCAGTGATGAGTAGCACCTCCTTTAATGTCAATCCGAGAAGACGTGAGGATGGTATGATGACCTCAAGCAAGTGAAGGCACAAGTGCGTAGTGAGAAACACACTAATATGCACACACATACACACACACGCGCACACAAGGTAAGACAAAGAGTGAGAAGCAATGGAGTTCTTTAGATTACTTCTAAAAAGCTCATACAAGTTCAAATAAATTACAAGCTAACCTCAAAAATGAGCTCTCTAGCTCTATTTATAGTTTTTGACTAGGTTTTGGCCGTGTCCAGACCTAGTGTCCGGCCTAGTTAAAAATTAGGTTCTAGGGCCTATTTGAAGACTCAAACGAAGTCTAAAAATTATGAAAATTGGTAGGTAGCTTTCGAATGCTCCTCAAGCTCAAGGACTCCTTGGCTTGCACAAAATGGAGCTACAAAAATATGAAATGGTATCTACAATGGCTTTTAGTGATGAAAATCACTATTGTTGTAGGGATTTCTTCTAACGATTTGACATACACATCTTCGAGCTCCCTACTTGCTCCTTCTCCTTGTGTATCCCCCTCTTTGATATGCTTTAGTGTTCTGAAAAAATAATGGCCTACTTGCCAGATCGTCGTTGACTACTCTGTCTGCTTGTTCCTTCTCTTCGCTCTGACTCCCTTGGTAAGCTTCCTTGCCTTGTGAGTCCTTCAGTTCCTTGACTACTGCTAACACCCCCCCCTCTCTCGTGTCTGTCGTCTCTGACAGACCCTTGTTGAGTGGGTCGTTGGATGTAGTACTTCACCACGTCTGTTGCTAAATGATGTTCTGCAATTCTCAACCCTTTGGCCAAGTCCGTGAGTAGAGCATCCCAATCTACCGGCCTGGGAACCTCTGGATGTGGTATACGTAACTTTTCTGAATGGAGAGCTTGTTCCACTGCAAACAATTGTAATAAATGTGATGGTCTGGGAATGAATATCTCTGAATGATATTCCCAGAACCCCGTGACAAACATTTCTTCAATGTGTTGAAGCAGGCTGGTAGATACTTTATACACGCATGCCATGCATATACGACATTAATAGATGGTGTGGTGCTCATGTCGTAGACAAGGTCCTGATTACCTTCATTAAATCCGAGAGCTGACAGATGAGGTTCCTTGACATTCTTGAAGGTCCTGAAGGTGACCATCATGAGCTTAGAAATTGTAAGGCACATTTGGGCCATGACATCTGGTACATTTTTGAATTGGACCCCCCAATGCCAAATCGTCGAAATCATATATCCTATGGTAGGTTGGCCTTTAGGTGGTGCTAAGTAGACATAATTGAGCCATTTCTCACATCCTTTGGTTGTCAGCACAGTTTTTGTGTATTCGAGCCACGACCTTCTTCGAGAGAGAGGGAAGTAGCATGGGTTGTATTTGATATACAAAGGCATGTTATTCCATGTCCTTACCATCTCAAGGTAGGTTTCAAGCAAACGAATCCTCCACGTAGGTTGATGTATATTCCCTTGCTTGGCACTTGCTGGGATGTCGTCCAGTGCAAATTGTGTTGCCGAGGTTGGTTCTTTTGAGGTGTGGTGCTTGATTTTAGCATTGTAATCCGCCATTAAGACACAGAAAGGAACATACAAATCGTCGGATGTGCCGATCCACCTATGATGGGAGAGGTTTCTACAGTAATCGGATTTTATGACTAGACATAGACGCTAGGACATAGACGCTATCTGAACTGCAACTCTGTCATCATGGGTTGTGGCCACTTTCTCTAACCTCTGCATCCATTCAGGAGCCTCGATCTCGATGGTGTCCATGCCCTCTTCTGTTTGCTTGCCCCCTGGTGCAGGCATGGGAACGTATGGGTCTTCAAAGGTTTCCTCTACTTCAATTGGCACTAAGTCTTCAGGTTCGGGTTCTACAAGGGGAGAGGGTTGACGCTCGTATTGCATGACTTTATTTCGTAATTCGTCTAGTTCCGCTCTGAGTTTTTCGACTTCTTCAGACGTGTCAACTGCGGTTGTGACTTGGCTTGGTGACTCCTGCTGGGTTGCCAGCTGCTTTAATAGGTCATCTCTTTCTCTCTCTAATGCTGCATGGGCTTCCAGGAGGTCTGCATGGGTTTCCAACACGATTTGCATATTCGCTAAGGGGATGGCCTTGAATCTATCTGGGTCGATTTCCTGTGGGGAACCCTCCATTGCTACTTCCAAGTTTTCTTCGTTCTGTTTCTGTAGTCGTTTATTTTCCTCAAGTACTGTAGACATGTGTTTGCATAAGAGGGCCAGGTTGCATCAAAGCTTGAGATTCTCTGTTATCTGGGAGTGTAGCAGATCATCCATTTATTGTTTTTCTTCTACATCTGACTAGGGTGGATTGGCTACTAACTGCTCATGTTGTTCCTGTAAAGTGACATATTGTTGTTGTGGTAGCCGCTTTTCCCTTTCTAGATCAATGAATCGTACTTGAAGTTCTTCATGGCTTCGGAAGAGTCTCGTATGTTGGTTATCAAGATGCTGGTAGTGCTGTTGTAGTTGAGAGATACCCTGATACATATTATTAAATACATTATTAATACGGGTGAATGCGGGAAGGGTGTTGAATGCAGAAGGAAAGGGGAAGGGGAAGGGGAGTGTGGATGCGGTGCTGGAAAATGGTGAAGTGGGTGGCGGGAGAATGGGAGATGGTGGGTGTAGGGGGGGAGGGAGAGGTGCGAAAGTGGGTGATATGTCCATAAAATCAAAAGTGGATGCCGTAGTGGGAGTGATTGTGAACATGGGAATTGTGGGTGCACTGATAGTGGTGAAAGTGTATAGTGGTGTGTGCAATTGTGAATATGAACCACCAGGAAATGTGATCGGGGGAACGGGGTTTTCCGTGGCTGCGGTTAGAATTACTGTGTCAGTGGTCATATAGACAAGAGAGGTGGAGATAGAGTGTGTGGGTTGTGTGGGTTGACTGACGGTCTGTGCTTCGGTATGGGTAGTGGACTCGGAGGTGGTGACAGTAGTGG
Source organism: Ceratopteris richardii (assembly GCA_020310875.1). NCBI lineage: Eukaryota > Viridiplantae > Streptophyta > Polypodiopsida > Polypodiales > Pteridaceae > Ceratopteris > Ceratopteris richardii. The sequence goes on from CM035435.1 coordinate 115,299,699, forward strand.
TTACACTGGTAGTGGGAGGTGAATGTGGTGGAGTTGGAGGTAGGGGTGGCAAAGGGGGTGACGGAGGTGCACTTGATGTACGGGTTTCCTCAGTATCATGAACGGTGTGTGCTGTGCCCGTGGTTGTGGATGTTCCTTGTGGTTCTGATACTAATACATTCATCTGTTTTCCTGATCGAGGTGGACGTCTATCGTATCTTCGCTCCATTCTTTGTGATTGTGCAAGGGCGGTATGCACCATCTTAGGTACCCCCAACGCATCGGCTATCATGTCAAGAATTGCTCGGTATTGCTCGTCCACACCTTCCTCCTCAAGGATCTGGTTCATGAGGGCTTTTCCTGCTGCTAGGGACAGTCTGTGTTGCTCTTGAACTCTATTGATGGTATCATACAACTTTTTCAATTCCTTCGTATAAGTCGGGGCTCCTTCAAGTTCCTGTAGAACTTCTTGCTCATATTCATGTGCTTCCTCATTAGAAAATTCTTCTTGTTCATCCTCTTGTTCTTCTTCTTCTTCATCCTCCACTTCAACTACTCTTGGTTGGACTGGATGGGGTTGGTCTGCGACTGTCTGTTGGTCGCTTGCCTGTTCTGCCTCGACTTTCGCGTTAACTGCCTCGATTATCCTGGCTACCTCCTCATCGGTTAGGTCTTCTAATGTGAATCCGTGAGGAAACTCTAAGTCTGTTGGTACCGGTGGAAACATCAAATTCGGTCCATCAGTGTTGTGTCTTGGTAATCTTATAGTGAAGGGTTGTACATGCCTCGGAAGTCGTGGAGTTGTCTCAGGTGTCAGTGTCGCACCGCGGGCTTGTGCACAGGGCATCTGAACTGAGCCTCTCATTTTCTTTTATGGCGGCCCTGCGGTTGATAGTCTATGTTGAAATTCATGTACCCTGGTCCAAATTAATGCCCTTTGAACTAGCACATCATAAGCCAAACATCTATACACAATCTTGGTGAGGGCACAACATCCATACAGTACAGACTTTTGCTTTTTATACCACCTTTGATGAGCCAAGTGGATTTGGTCGATAATCCAGTGGGGCATGTTGATTGTCAAATCGAAGGCGTCGGCCAAGTATAGACTAAACCATATCTTTTTGGGTGGCATTGTGAACCTTTCCTGAGCGGCGAATGTGAAATGCTGCATGACCATTCGCAAATGAATGGCAATCGTTGGTGTCATTGCTACCATGTCCTTTAATTTTGTCAGATTCCTGTTCTTCATATTGTCGGGGACCATGGACTCCTTCTCAGTGGGAATGTGCATTCCTTTCATGTCTAGAGCTTCCCTTACCAAATTGATAGTCAGCCTGAAGCGCTTCAGCTCATTGCCCCTTGTGAGAGATGGGAGGACAAAGGTGTTGTATCCCTTTTTGTCTTTGCTCGGAGTGAGGGTGCTAATCAAATACGAGCATCTTAGAAAGTCGGGCTTTGGCAATTGGAATTTGAAGTAATCGTAGAGTCCTGCCTTCTTCCATATAGGTTTCAACCCTTCATTATTTTGCAGTTTCTCAAATTCCCTGGTGAAGAAGTGATATGTGCCCCATCGCCCGTTGAACTCTATCTCGGCCTCCCACATATAAGTGCCTTCACCCAGAGATCCTGCCACATCACTGAACCAATGTGAGTTTTTGCTGACCGACATTGTGTGCCCCTGTGGAGGATTCTAAATCGGTATGGTGTGTAATGCCCTCAATGCCACTGGGCGTTCCTTCAATTCCTCCTCAATGGGAAGACTCTCAATGTCCACGACTTGGGGGCTGGTGCCTGCCTGGGAGCTAGTTCTTGCCGTATCTGCCATGTTACTTCTTGCCTCCTGACTTTGTGAGAATATAGAAACATGTGTTAACATTGTAAAGGACAAGATAGAACCGTTTTTGTCCCCATTACAACATTAACATGAGGTTCGGGAGGGATTAGTAGGTTATTAAGTGCTCGGTGCTTGTGTGTGTAGTTAGGAATTGGGTAGACCTAAGAGCTAAGTGGAATGATGTAGTGTGAGAGTGACGTAGTTAGTAGGTGGCATGGATTTACAACTGGGGTCCGGGGGTTTATTACAAGTTTTAGGCTGCCAAACACAGTGGATGGGTTTTGATCTTGATTTTGTGGAGACTCTGAAGGGTTTGACAGGAGTATCTGCTTGAAAATGAGGCTTTTTAGGGACCCATTTACAAGTGATTCTACTTGTGCTCATGGAAGAATATGTGTCCGTGCATGATGTATAAGAATGGGCATCAGCTGTTCGAGTGAGTGAAACATGTTGTACCAGGTGTGGCCTCGATGTAGCTATTTGAGCCCGCAAGCAAGCCTTAGACACCCTGATTTGTCGTGATTGTGGGCTGGCCTTCATCAACTTCTTGGGTACCCAAATAGACTTTACTTTCGCAGAAGAATTTATAAAGACTTCTTATTAGTGTCGTGTTGTTGATTACTAATAAGAGGTTTTGGACGTGGGGTTGGCGTGGTCGCAACAGGGTGTTCGCCTTTCCGCACCCACACTTGTTTCAATGGCTGAGACATTCTGCTTCGCACGTTTTTTTGGCCTCCAGTATAGGTAGTACTCTGTTCCTTTTGTGTTGGTGCATTTTACCCAAGCCTACATGCTTGATATGCTTGATATTATCCTCATTTGTAAGTCACATGAGTAGTCATGTGAACACCTCTTGTAAAAGAGTACATTTTATCTCTTGTAAATGGAAAAAGGAAAAAGGAAAAGGATGGCTTACCTCATCCATGATGTAAAAGCAAATTCATGGCTCTAACTACCTAAAACCACGAAATTTAGAGCTGAGGGAATCTCTCCTAACTTTGGGGATCACTTTTAGGGGGAGCCATTTGAATTCGAATTCAAAACTCCCTCCAAGAATAGCTATAAAAGGAGCAAGAAGGAAGAGGCGATTAGCAAGCCTTGTACGTGACCACTTCATGTCATTTTGTAGAGATTGAAGAGCTTACTCCATAGCTCTATCATTCTACTCCCATTGTGCAAAGATTCATTGCCAATGTGGTTGTAATCATATGTGAATCTATACATTTATTATCATCTACTTCTCTGTTTTGTTCTCTGCTATACTCACTTAGAGCAGTACCTTCATAAGGTCATATCTCGAGTCCTACTGATCCTTTTTCAGTGATTTAATGTGCATTGGATAGCTCTTACTGTCTAGTTTCTGCATATCAATTTTCAAGGTCATTGGATTTATAGTTTTGGAGATATATGCATTTTACTGCTTACTGGTTTATCTTTGCAGAGCCCCGAGAATTGTGCGGAGGTTCCATAAATTGTTGAAACTTGTTCTCAGTGCTCAGTCCATCATTTGAAGTGTTTTAACTTGGATTGGAAAGCTTGCTAAGTCTATTTGCTATGCCCAAAAGGAATTTTTTAAATTCTTACCAGGTTGAGAGCACTGTTTATTTTTTCCAGCAGGTGTATGTCCAAAAATAACAAGTTTTGGGAGCTAGTCATTTCGCAACTAGTCTGTCTTGACTTAAACGTTTGGGATACATGTTCCAAAGTACTTGGCTGATATTTTGGTGGATTTAGGAAGCTCAAGGGTCTACTAATCAACTATGAAGTCTCAGTTGGCTGGTGTGAAGCTGGTTGTAGCGGCACCTACTCATCTTTGGATTGCATCCACCATCTCTCTTCACAGTGGTATCAGAGCATAGTCAAGCAACATGGGAGATGGATTTCCATCAACAATTGACAAATTGGATCGAAACAACTACCCGGCATGGTCTCTAAGGATTGAGGCTTACCTTCAAAGGAGGAATCTATATGGATTCATATCCGGAGATGAAGCAATGCCAACCATGAGGAACAAAGGGCAACAATCACATGAAGAAGTGGAAGGACTTTCGAATTGGTGTTCGAAGGATGCACTCGCAAGGTCCTATATTCTAAACTTAATCTCTGATTTTATTTTACCTCATGTCAAGGGATGCAAGACATCAAGAGAAACCTGGAATGCACTTGCTTCGTTCTTCTCTTCCAACACTCGAGCAAGGAAGAACCAATTGTGGATGGAGTTCACAACAATGAAGAAAAGCCCGAAGCAAAATGTGACTGATTATGTCACAAAGATGAAGGAGATTTCCGACCAACTTGGAAGCATTGGAGAGGTAATTGAAGAGGAGAAAATCATAAGACAAATCATGAATGGAATCAAAGCAGACGACAAGTGGGAGTCATTCACAACAGCCATGGATTTATACATGGATATGCATGTACCCGACCTCAACACACTCATGGGCCAACTCTTCACTCATGAAGCAAAGATTAGCAAAGGTGGTGAGTCCTCAAGAGGTAATCAAACTTCTACCTTATATTCTGATAAAGCTAAGGTCAATGACAAGTCAAAGAATAGGAAGAATGAAGATGAAGGTAGCTCTTTCCAAGCAAACTTTGCAGGTAGAGGAAGAGCTAGAGGAAGAGGCAGAGGTGGAAAGCAAGGCAGGGGGAGATTCCAATCATCTCAACCTTGCAACATATGTGGCTTATCTAACCATACTACTGAAGAATGTTTCAGGAACCCAAGGAACTCAAGAGGAAGAGGATTCAATAGAGGTGGCTATGGATCAAATAGAGGTAGATACAATGGAGGCTACAACAACAACAACTACTACAACAACAATTACAACAACAACAACAACTATCAAAGTGGCCATAGAGGAAGAAGAGATTACAATAACTATGCAGAGGACCAAAGTCAAGAAGATTCATTATTGATTATGAATCTATCAGCGAAGAAGGGTAAGGATGATGATCACATATTTTACATTGATTCGGGATGCTCGAACCATGTAGCAGGAAATGTGGCTTTACTTTCTGATTTGGAAGATCCTCATAACAAGCATGAAGTGCAGACAGGAGATGACACAAAGCACTCAGTGGAGAAGATAGGTAATGTGAAGACATCAGATGGGAATATGAACCTCTTAAGCAAAGTCTTGTATGTCCCTACAATTACCAAAAATTTAATAAGTGTTGGACAGATTGTTGAAAAAGGATTGCAGGTTAGATTCAATCGATTTGGAGCATATGTTGAAGACCCAAGGCAAGGCTTTCGAAGGATTGCCAAAGGAGAAAAGAGAGGAAGGCTTTTCACTTTTGAAGTGGAAGATACAAAGAACATAGCTTTGTTTAGCTATGGATCTCAAACTCTTACAGAGTTGGAGATATGGCACAAAAGGCTTGCTCACATTGGTGAGAGGACACTCAAACAAATTTGCAGGGACCAAAGTGTACTTGGTTTGCCTAATATCACAAGGCAACACATGATTTATAAGTGTGAAGCTTGTCAACTTGGCAAGGCTCATAGACAACCTTTCAATAAGAAAGGATATATGTATCAAAATCCTTTGGATCTAGTGCACACGGATGTGTGGGGTCCAAGTAAGGAGCCATCTATATCAGGCTCAAGATATTATGTGTCTTTCATAGATGATTGTAGCAGGTGGACCATTCTGTTTTTCATGACGCACAAGGATGAAGTGTTTAATTGCTTTAAGAAGTATATTGCTCTTGTTGAAAACCAAACAGGTAGGACTTTGAAACGACTCAGATCAGATGGTGGAGGAGAATACTTCGCTTCTGAATTTGATGCCTTCTTGCATGAAAGAGGCATTAAAAGGGAAGTCACTACAAGGTATACACCCGAACTCAATGGTGTAGCAGAGAGGAGGAACAGAGCTATTGTCGAAGCAGCAAGGTCCATGCTCAACGAAAAGGGATTGCCAAACTACCTATGGGCAGAGGCTGTGTCTACAGCCACATATCTCATAAATAGACTTCCATCTAAGTCACTAGATGGAACCACTCCATATGAAGTATGGAATGGAAGAAGACCTAGTCTAGAGCATTGTAAAATCCTTGGATGCTTAGCCTATGCTCACATTCATTCTCAAGTAAGAGGGAAATTGGATCCCAAGGCAGAGAAGTGTGTATTCATTGGTTATGATCAAAACCAAAAAGGATATAGATTGTACAATCCAACCAATAAAGGATTTTCTGTGAGTAGAGATGTAATTTTTGATGAAAACAAATCATGGTTTGATGATGACATGAAAGTGAAGCTGCCGTATGACTTGGATGAAGATTTTCCATCACTTCAACCAAAGGAGCCAAAGCAGATTGAAGAAAGTGATTCGGAGATTGACCTAGAAGACTTGGAAAGACTAAAGCTATGGAAGAACAAAGGTAAAGCAAAGATGCAGGATGCTACATATGGACCCGAGAGCTCACATCAACCACTTAGAAGGTCTTCAAGGGAGAAGAAGAAACCAGAGAGGTTTGGTTATGATACTTCTTTGGTCACCAAGCACTCAATCTACATTGCAAAGGATTCAACCAATGAAGAACCTACCACATTCGAAGAAGCACAAAGCAAGAAAGCTTGGAGAGATGCAATGGATGAAGAAATGGAAGCCTTGAAGGAGAATGACACTTGGGAGCTTGTACCTAACAAGCCATCTATGAAGATAATCGGATCTCGATGGATATACAAAATCAAGAGGAATCCAGATGGAAGTATAAATAGACACAAAGCAAGGTTAGTTGCTAAAGGGTTTGCTCAAACCCATGGTATTGATTATGAGGAGACTTTCTCTCCTGTTGCAAAAATGCCTACAATTAGGGTTCTCATTAGTCTTGCTGCATCTAGAAATTGGAATCTTTATCAACTTGATGTAAAGAATGCTTTCTTGAATGGATGGATTTCTGAGGAAGTGTATATGGCACAACTTCTTGGATATGAGGATGCACATCATCCTAACTATGTATGCAAACTAAAGAAAGCTTTGTATGGATTGAAGCAAGCTCCAAGAGCTTGGAATTTCAGATTGGTGACTTATTTGCAGGACCAAGGATTCAAAGCTAGCAAGGCGGATACCTCTTTGTTCATAAAGAGGAATGGATCTGAAGTGATCTATTTATGTGTGTATGTTGATGATATTATTATCACAGGCAATGATCTTGAAGGAATCAAACAGGTAAAGAGTCAAATGAAGGAGGAGTTCAAAATAAGTGACCTCGGACCACTCACTTATTTTCTTGGATTGGAGTTGATCTACACAAATTCAGGTATATACATCACACAAAGGAAGTATGTCCATGACATGCTCATCAAGTTCAAGATGGAAAATACCAAGTGTGCAGGTACACCTGTGGAGCAAAATCATAAGCTTAGTGCTTATGAACGAGAGCCAATTGAAGACATCACAAGCTATCAAAGCTTGGTTGGAAGTTTGAACTATGCAACACTCACAAGGGTGGATATATGCTATAGTGTTAGCATATTGAGTCAGTTTATGCATAAGCCGAGAAGACCACATATGGAAGCGGCCAAGAGAGTCCTCAAGTACCTAAAGGGGACGATGAATGAAGGTTTGTTCTATTCATATACTTCAAATATTGAGCTAAAGGTCTACTCAGATGCAGATTGGGCCGGATCTAAAGATGATAGAAGAAGCACATCAGGATATATATCATTTGCAGGTTCAAAAATCATTTCTTGGTCATCGAAGAAGCAACCAACCGTGGCATTATCTTCTACTGAAGCAGAATATAGAGGTTTGGCTAATGCAACTCGAGAAATCATGTGGTTAAAGTCTTTGTACACAGATGTTGGACTTCATTCTTCAACACCTCATATTTTTGGTGACAACACAAGCTCACTACATCTAGCAGCTAATCCGGTATACCATGCTAGAACCAAGCATATTGAAGTCCACTACCATTATGTAAGGGAGAAGCTAATGAGCAAGGATATTCAACTATCCTATGTCTCTACACATATGCAATGTGCAGACATGTTGACGAAAGCTCTTGATGGTACGAAGTTCAGTAGATTCAAGTTGATGATTGGCTTACAGGAAATCAAGGACAATTGAAGACTTATTTGGAGGCCAAGCATGTTAGGCTTGAGGGGGAGCTGTTGGTGCATTTTACGTAAAAGAGTACATTTTATCTCTTGTAAATGGAAAAAGAAAAAAGGAAAAGGATGGCTTACCTCATCCATGATGTAAAAGCAAATTCGTGGCTCTAACTACCTAAAACCACGAAATTCAGAGCTGAGGGAATCTCTCCTAACTTTGGGGATCACTTTTAGGTGGAGCCATTCGAATTCGAATTCAAAACTCCCTCCAAGAATAGCTATAAAAGGAGCAAGAAGGAAGAGGCGATTAGCAAGCCTTGTACGTGACCACTTCATGTCATTTTCTAGAGATTGAAGAGCTTACTCCATAGCTCTATCATTCTACTCCCATTGTGCAAATATTCATTGCCAATGTGGTTGTAATCGTATGTGAATCTATACATTTATTATCATCTACTTCTCTGTTTTGTTCTCTGCTATACTCACTCAGAGCAGTACCTTCAGAAGGTCATATCTCCAGTTCTACTGACCGTTTTTCAGTTATTTAACATGCATTAGATAGATCTTACTGTCTAGTTTTTGCATATCAATTTTCAAGGTCATTGGATTTATAGCTTTGGAGATATATGCATTTTACTTCTTACTGGTCTATCTCTGCAGAGCCCCGAGAATTGTGGGGAGGTTCCAGAAATTGTTGAAACTTGTTCTCAGTGCTCAATCCATCATTTGAAGTGTTTTAACTTGTATTGGAAATCTTGCTAAGTCTATTTTCTATGCCCAAAAGGAATGTTTTAAATTCTTACCAGGTTGAGAGCACTGTTCATTTTTTCGAGCAGGTGTATGTCCAAAAATAGCAAGTTTTGGGAGCTAGTTATTTCGCAACTAGTCTGTCTTGACTTAAACTTTTGGGATACATGTTCCAAAGTACTTGGCTTATATTTTGGTGGATTTAGGAAGCTCAAAGGGTCTACTAATCAACTCTGAAGTCTCAGTTGGCTGGTGTGAAGCTGGTTGTAGCGGCACCTACTCATCTTTGGATTGCATCCACCATCTCTCTTCACATTCTGTATTTGGTCTGCCTTTGGTTGCTTCATCCCTCTGGCCTTTGGAAAAGAAGGGAGTGCCATCTTATCCTTGACTCCATTGTTGAGACAATCCTCTTTCTGCATCATACAGTTTTGGACAAGAATAGCATTGTCAACTTCATGTGCACCCCTGGAAGGACCAGGAGTTCGTGGCTTACCTAGTTCCTTGAGTGCCTCATTTTGCAATTCAACTGTAATTCAACTATGATTTACTCATACCTGAAGAAGTCCACTCCTTAGGTTTAGGTTGACTGCATGATCATAGATCCAGTCCTGACCCAAGACAAGAGGCTCAGTGAGGTCCTCATCTTGACACACTAGTACTTTGACTGTCATTACTTCGTCTTGAATGTAGAGGGGAAGTTCCACCTCGCCCATGCAAGGGGTTTCCACACCTCCCAATCCTATGAGATATGCTTCTATAGGATTGACAGTTAATTTCAACTTTTGACAGTGCGAAAATTTAACAGCACTAGTGGTTGCACCTGAGTCAATCAAGGCTCTTACAGTTCTTGCACCCTTTCCTTGTCCTATCTCTAAGGTTATAAAAGGACGTCGATCAATTATCCTATGAGAGCTGATACCTGAAACTTCACACATAGCTACATGATATCCTTGATCTGCATATGCATCTGTCCTAGGTTGCTCTTTACCCTGTCTTCTCAACTTCATTCTCCGGATGCGTTCCAATGCTTCTGCTTGAGCTTCTTCTCAAATTCGTCTTTCTTCTTCTTTGCGTTTCTTGGCAGTGTTGAGTCGACTTAGCATCTCTTCCGTCAGAGGTTCCTGATATAACTTGACTCTGCATCCGCTTATGTAGCTCAAGAGAATATTGCCTTCTAATGTGGCTAGTTGCACTGCTCCACTTGTTGAGATTCTATTAATGATCATGGGTCCATAGCCTCTCTTCTCTAGTTTCCTCGCATGTTGTTTCAAAGTGTAGACTAGTACTAGGTCACCTGCTTTCAAGCCTTTATCCTTAACGTGGGCATCAAAGTATGCCTTCTGTGGTTTCTTAGCTGCATATATCCCTGCAGCCGCCCTCAGTCTTGTTTCTCCTAATCGTTCAAGGTCAAATAGTCTAGAGGAGAGTTCATGACCCGTCCATTCATGCTCTTGTGCTACTTTCAATGTAGGTATTAAGAAGTCCAATGGTAGCATTGCATTTTGGCCAAATACCATCTGAAAGGGGATGGCTTGGAGTACCGTTTTGTAGGCAACTCGGTATGCCCAAACAGCATGGTGTAGCTGTTTGTCCCAATCAGAGCGTTTATTGTTCACTAATTTCGTCAGTACATTGCATAAGATCTTATTTGTGCTCTCAGCCTGGCCATTAGCTTGGGGGTGATAGGGGGCAGACTTCTTATGTAGTACCAAGAATTCTTGGAGTAGATTTTCAATAACTTCATTCAAGAAGTGAGTGCCTCTGTCACTGACTAGCTCTATAGGTAGCCCGTATCTGGTGAACACATTCTCAAATAAGAACTTAGCTGTTGTTTGAGCATCGTTCTTTGTTGTGGCTTTTACCTCTACCCACTTGGTTAGATAGTCCGTGGCAACAATGATATACTCTGCATGGGAACCCTTAGCTGGGGGATTAATAGGACCTACAAAGTCTATTCCCCACTTAGAGAATGCACGTCCACCTATCATAGGTTTCAGTGGCATCTCATCTTTGCGTATAGGACACTGAGTTCTCTGGCAAACATCACACCGTTTCACATAGGTATGTGCATCCATGTGAAGGGTAGGCCACCACAAGCCTGCAAATAGGATTGCTTTAATCACTCGGTCTGGTCCAAAAAATGTCCTCCTACTACACCTTGATGAGCAGTTTCCAAGATCTTGAGATATTCACTCTCATGGGCGCATAGTCTGAGGTAACCATCTTTACCACGTTTGTATAGATTATCACCAATGAGTGAGTAGTCCAAGGCTTCTTGTTCTAAACTCCTTTTCCTAGCCAGAGTCATGTCTGGAGGGAATGTTTTCGTCCTCAGGAAGGATACTAGTGGTTCACTCCAATCTGGCACTATGGACACTTGATAAAGAGTGGCATGTTCCACAGGCGGTTTAGTGCAGCAGATTGGGCATTCCTTGCACAACTTTTGGACATCAGCTTTCATAGCCGGCCAATGCACTCCGAGTCTCCTTAGTATCTGTAGGGTTCGTTGCTTTGAGTAGTGTTGCTCTAATGCACCTACATGTGCTAATTGCAACCATTTAGCATACTCATCCTCTTCCACACAACAAGCCAAGATCCCTTGATCTGCGTGCTTGTACATACTTCCTGCCATGATGTGATACTTTTGGGCTTTTACTACCTCTCTATCCTGTGTGTTTATTACTGGGTGGTTAGGCCTGTAAGTCAGTACTGGCACTAATGGCTTAGCCCACTGCGGCACCACTTCCAAATTAAACAAGTAAGCATTAGGAAGGTCATCTGACACTCCTTGTGGGGCTTCTCCATATGTGAGCCTAGAGAGATGGTCTGCTCTCAAGTGAGTCTTCCCTTTCCTTACCACAACCTCAAAATCATATTCCATTAGCAAGAGAAACCATCTTACTAATCTTCCTGTATTGCATGGCTTGTTCACGAGATATAGCAGTGCCTAATGGTCACTAAAAAATTTAAACTTATTTGCAAGCAAGTAATGTCTAAACTTTTTAACCGCATATACCATGCCTAGTCCTTCTCTCTCAGTAGTGGTATAATTTTGTTCAGCTGCATTCAATTGTCTACTAGCATAGGCAATTGGGAGATCCATATTACCTTCACCGGTAGGTTGCAGGAGTACACACCCAATAACATAATTGGGTGCATCTACATGAACATGGAAAGGCTTATTCCAATCTGGTGTGGTCAAGATTGGTGCTGAACATAATCGCCGTTTAAGCTCATTGAAGGAATTCTCACATTCGTTAGTCCACTCAAAGTTAGTCAAAAGTCCATACAGAGGCTTTGCTATGATGGCATACATGTGTATAAACCGTCGGTAATAACCACAATGCCCCATGAAAGCTTGTACTTCCTTGACATTCTTTGGCCTAGGTAGCTCCGCTATGGCTCTCACTTTCTCTTCATCAGTGGATATGCCATTCTTTGACACTATGTGTCCTAGAATCTTGCCTTTCCTGACCATAAAAACACACTTTTCTAGGTTCGAGGAGACTTAATATTCTCTACATTTGTCAAAGATTTGTCTGAGTTTAGGAATATGAGTTTGTCTAATGTTGGAATGAGCACAAAGATCATCAACATAGACTTCTAAGTTCTTTCTCAAGAACTCTTTAAATACATGGCACATCAGCCTCTGGAAGGTAGCGGGTGCATTGGTAAGCCCAAATGGCATTACTCTAAAGGCAAATATGCCCCATTCAGTGGCAAAAGCCGTCTTATGCTGATCTTATGGAGCTATGGCTACTTGATTGTAGCCCGAAAATCCATCAAGGAAGCTGTACACTTTCTTGCCTACTACTCTTTCTAAGAGATGCTCTGTGATAGGAAGCGGATAGTTATCTCGAATTGTGGCTACATTGACCTTCTTCAAGTTAATGCATACATGCAGCTTTCCATTTTTCTTGGGCACCACTATGATGGGGGATACCCACTCAGTGTGCTCAATTTCATAGATGAATCCAGCTTCAACCAATCTATTTATCTCCTCTTTGATCTTAGCAGCATAATTATCATTATATGTGTATGGCTTTTGCTTAGGAGGTTTGGCATCTGAGGTCATGGGGATAGTGTGTGAGCATATGTCAGGGTCCACACCTTTCCATTCCTTGTAACTCCAAGAGAATACATCTTTGTATTCTCTTAGCAAGGCTATCAATTCGTGCTCTTCGTCTTCCGTCAGGTCATGGCCCATGTACGTGCATCTCTCTTCTCCTTCTTCCATGGCTACCACTATTTTCTTGGTGGTTTCTTTGTTATCATAGGCCTCCCCCAATTGCACCTCTCGTTTAGGCATTCTGATCATGACTCTCCTGTTATCTATCTCATACTTCTTAAAATTTTCCGGGACCTCAAACAAAGATTCTTCCTCTTCTGGTGTGACTTCTCTCTTCTTTCTTTTCTTTCCTTCTTCCTTTGGGGTCACATGTGTGGCTAGCCTTACATCATTTGTAAGCTCTCCATGCCTCTAGGGTTGAAATTCTGCTTCATAGAAGTATTCTTCATCTGATGCAAAAGGTGGGTCCATAATGATTGACTCTAGATCGGAGTCACTTGCCTCCTCAAATGCATCAAGGCTAGGTTCACACTCTTCTAACACTGCATCTCCCATGATTGGCTCTATGGAGAAAACTGAAATGTCATAGCCATCCTCATCACAGTGAGGTGTCCATTGTTCTTCATTGATGGCTACATCCATTGTTGCTAGGATTTCTGCCCAGCCGTGGGGTTCAAATTCTTTGTCAGGAAAGAGTACAGGTGCATAGGCTGGGTCTTGAATTGATCTATGTGTTTCTTTGGCACCTATCTCTCTGGCTTCTTCTCTCTTCTCTTCTTCTACTGCTACTTTGCACATCCATAAGTGGGTGTCTTCATGCATCCATGAGGATCCTGATCCTATGGAATGCACCAATTCCGTATCATCTTTGGCTCTATGGATGGGATTCCATTGGATAGGAGGGACATCTCTATGAGAGTAATCTTTGAGATTCACTTTGGTCGTAAAACCTAAGTGTTGCAGGTACAAGGAATTGGTTCCCCAGTCCTGTACCACTTGCAACTGTCGCATAAAGGGTCGTCCCAAGATCACTTCATAGGCATGATTTTTGCTAAAACCACATATAGCAAATGTATGCTCGAACTCAACACCACATGTGGTGAGAGTTATTCCTTCTAACAGCCCTAAGGGTCTCTCTATGTGACCATCGGCCATTTGCAATTTCATCCTCGTGGGCTTGAGTGCTGGCTTGCCCCAACACTTCCATAGGGAAGTGGTAGCAATTGCAACTCCTGCACCCGAGTCTAGAATGGCCTTGGTGGTGTATCCTTGATGGGTGATAGGAAGATATGTGTTTCCCTCTTCGCCCTCACTCATGTCTCCTATCTTGTCCAAGGGTATTTCTGGCACTATTCTCTGGGATCCTACCTGGGAACGAGGTTTTGCTATCTCTAGTACTTGTTTGGCTACATGTTTCCATAGCTCTGGCCTTACTTTGAGTAGCTCTTCTAAGGTGAGGTTGCACTGTACTTTAGTGTTTTTCACTACCTCTGTGTTCCTAGGTATGACTGAGTCCTCATTTCGTACCATGACCGTGGGTGCTCTCATACAAGTAGACTTAGCTTCCCATGGGCGTGTGAAGTGGGGTAATTCTTGTAGAGAGTTAGACTCAAAGTCTAATCTTTCTTGAGATTGGGTGCTCTCATGCTCCTCATAAATGGATGGGATTTCTTGTGGGAATTGGTCGTGTGCATCATCCACAAGTTCAATGGGAGGAGGGACTTCACTTTCTTTAGCCCATTTGTCTTCTTGAATCTCTCGTAGGAATTCCGGTGTGAACCGATTCATAGAAGATGATGTGTCTGGCTCCGTAGAGTTAGGCACATAGGCTTCCTAGGCAGGAAGACCTACTCTTTCACTTGCCTTGTCCTTGTGTTGAGAGGCGGGTTCCTTTTCTGATTGTGCAATTAGCCTCTCTATTCTTTCTAACAGTCCTTCAAAGTGCAGCTGCGTCTTGGCTGAGCTACATATGTTAAAGAGGCGGTTGGCTTCAAACATGGTTTGAGCCAACTCCACCATCTTAGCACAAATTTTAGTTCGTTCAAGATCTAATTCTGCTCTAGGGTAGCACTTTCCATGATTAGTTACGTTTGGCCCATCTTGGATTCTGGCCTGATATGCTTTGAGCATCATGTTTAGGTCCTCGGGAGTGGGATCTGCTAGGACTGATCCTACTCTAGGGGGTGGTGGGATAAGGTGAGGCGGGTTGGAAGGTGGCGGGTCGGATGGAGTTGGGAATGGTGGAGGTGGGGTAGTGTGAGAGGGAGTTTGATATGTGAGTTCGGTTATCCTGGCTCTCGTTTCTCTTAGGCTTTCCTCAAGTTCACTCATTTTCTTTGCCCATTGTCTTTTCATTCTTTCACGACTATCTCTCCAAGCTCTAGTCCTCTTCTTTGTCATGCTCTCCGTTTCACTAACATCTAGGCTCTTTTCCTGGCCTAAACTTTGGTTCTGTTGCAAGGCTTGGCCTCTAGTGATCACTTGTACTGGTGTAGTGGACGTCAGACTTCCTGTGGAGTCGACAACTAACCCAACGACATTGATAGGGGTGATTTTCGGCATATTATTAGGATTCTTTGGGCAGTCTGGTAAGAGATGCTCCTTTCCACACTCCTGGCAATAGCCCAAGATCGTCACTGACTGGGGTTGTGTAGGTGGAGGCAAGGGACAATCACGAATGAGGTGATCTCCCTGACATCTGTAGCATGGTCCTTTAGGAAATGGGGGTCTTACTTGCCTAGGTTGAGGTCTAGAGTTGGGGTTTGCGTACATGACATTAGCATACTCTGGCTCCCAATTAGGTTCACTCAGTTCCTCACTGTAGTAGGACTCACCATGTTCAGGAGACTGCATGTAGTAAGCCTGGGGTCTATCAACATGCGTAGAATCAAAGCTATGGTCACTGGGATCACTTTCTGAAATTAATGGTGTTACTAGGACTATAGCTCTATTCAGGTTTTCTTCTGCTGCTGCATACTTTACCTGAATCACATTAGTAGGAGCAGGTGGTTGTTGTGCTAACACTGGCTGGGGTCTCAGTTGGGCCTGATATTGCGGTTGGTAATTTTGTTGAGGCTTAGTATACTGTTGTGGTAGGTATTGACTTTGGTATCTGCCTTGTTGAGGATATGGCTGAGGGTAGGTTTGCCTAACCGCTTGCTTATTGTATGGGCAGTCTTGTGCTGTGTGATTTGTGTATCTTCGTTCTATGGTGCAGTACTGGCTACTAGGATTTACTTGGGGTTGAGCCATAATGGGACATACATTCGCCATATGGTCACCTCCACAAGTATAGCATCTTTTCACAGGGGCAAATCTTGGGATCTGTTCGCTAGTGACACCTAATTTCTGAGCTACTTTCTCTGCTAATTCCTCAATAGATGTGGATTGTGTGGAAGAGAGGCTAGAAGAACTATCAGTATCTTTATAGATTTTTGAAAGCTCTAATTCCTCCCCTAGGTTATCCTCGATGTCAATGCACATGCGTACACACTCTTCTATGGTCCTAGGGTCCTTCAAGTACACATATGATCTCAATTTGCTACTTAGCAATCCATCCAAGAATAAAGCCACTTGCTTAGCTGGTGTGGGTAACTCAGGGACAGGGCATCTCTCTAGGTATTGCCTGAATCTTCTTCCGGCAAGTCTCACGGTTTCTTGAGGGGTTTGCTTGAAGCTGTGAATCAGCGAGGAAGTGTTATGTCTTATGCCACTTTTAGAGAATTCGATAATGAAGTTGGTCTATGCTCCTGAACTACCTCTCGTTTAGTGGCTGAAACCATGTCAGGGCGGTGTTCCTAAGGGTTAGACCAAAGGCAGTGTACTGTGTCAAGAGATCTTCCACTTGTTCAGCTCTCAAGACTTGCCTAAACTCAGCCACATGATCGTATGGATCTCTAGTGCCATCGAAGTAGTTCTTCATGGACTTAACTAGCTGAGTCGGTCTCAAAGTCCTTGTGTGATGGAGAGTGTTAATCTCCAAAAGAACAACCTACTCTTGAATTTAGAACACCTCTATATCAAGAGTAAGTCAAAACCTTCACCAATTTAAGCTATCAATGACCAAATATCAATTTTTTGACTAAACTGTGAAGAAGGAATTTCCTCAGAAAGTCTGCTGCATAAATCTTGCTCATTGACTGAGTAAATGTGTAAAGTTTTTGATGAAACTTTGTACAAGGTGTCGCCTAAAGATTTCGCACCTTCTCCAAGTCGAATTACTTCAAAAGGTTCAGCAGATCTTGAGAAATCTACTTACCAAGTCAGCTATGTCTAAATCTGCACTTCTGAAAAGTCGATTTGGACACCCCTAACTTCTTAACTTTAATTCTCTCAGTATAAAACCCGTTTAAGCAAATGCTTTTAGCCACGAGTAGTTTACCTTCCAACTTAAAGATTAAGTGCTTACTTGCACAAAACTTTACACTGTGGAGTGAGAAATGATCAAATCATTAAGATCGAAATTTGCGCCTGTTTCAGGAACCAGTGAGTACTTTCTCACATGTAAATGTTCCTACACACAATTCTCTTAGCCTGATCACAATTAGACTCTCAAACTCTAGCCATAGATTGATTAACTATGGACTTAGATATCTCCAAAAGGAATTCACAAAAGATCTATCACACAGGGAGAAAACATAGAAACATCGGGTGCAATTTTTCCTTGTATTTCTCAGAAGTTTACAACTGAGTGAGGATAGAGAGTTCAACTCACTTCACACATGTCTAATGACATTTTCTACTACTCAATACACTAATCTCATGATCTCCTATTGTCTCTCCTTGTCTTCTCTCTTTGCCCCGATATTTTCAAAAGTATTTATAGGCAATTATGTACAGACTTATATCAAAGCATAAGTATAAGTAACCTATGTCTTAACTAATGTACATATGTGTACATGTCTTTCACTCTGTGAATGTATCCATCTTCTTTGCTTCAAAACTTGATCTCATCTCCATCCTTTGTCTTTCAAATCTTCAATTGGTGATTGGTCTGCACCAACAGCTCCCCCTCAATCATCAATTGAGGTTTCTCTTATCTTCTTTATACCTGCCATGTCTTTAAACTTCTGTAGCTTTGGTCCATCCAAGCACTTTGTAAGCATATCAGCTATCTGATCTTTTGTTGAAGTATGTATGACTTCAATCTCCTTATCTATCACCTTCTCTCTTAGAAAGTGATACTGTATCTCAATGTGTTTAGTCCTGGCATGAAAAACAGGATTAGCAGCTAGATATAATGAACTCATGTTATCACCATAAATGATAGGTATGTTCTGTATAGTGTCAAAACTCTTCATTAGAGTTTTAAGCCATATCACTTCTTTTGCAGCTTCAACCATGCCTTTGTACTCTGCTTCTGTAGATGACAAAGCAACTGTATGTTGCTTCTTTGAGCACCAGAAGATTAACTTATCTCCCACATAGCACATGTATCCATAAGTTGATCTTCTATCATCTGGATTACCTGCCCAATCTGCATCACTATAGATCTTGATGTTTGTATCTGATGTAAACCCATAATACAAACCTTCTTTGAGTGTACCCTTAATGTATCTCAACACTCTTTGACCTGCAATCCAATGCTCTTTCCTCGGACAATGCATGAATTGAGACAAAACCCCTACTGCATATGATAAATCAGGTCTAGTTAAAGTAGCATAGATAAGACTACCAACCAAACTCTGATATTGTCTCATGTCCTTGAATTCTTCACCTCCAAATTTTACTCAATTTGTGATTCACCTCCATTGGTGTAGGTGCTACCCTGCAATCATCCATTTTAAACTTGATTAACAAGTTCTTCAAATACCTTTCTTGGGTCACAAATACTCCATGTTGAGTATATGTAATCTCCATGCCCAAGAAGTATGACGTCTCCCAAGTCACTTATTTTGAACTCCTTTTCCATTTGCTTCTTTAGTCTTTGTATTCCTTCCTCATCTGTACCTGTAAGGATTATATCATCAACATATATGCACATGGATATGAAACCATTATCACTTGCTTTGACAAGCAAGCTACTATCTGCTTTAGACACCTGAAATCCAAGTTCTTTCAAGAACTTTACAAGTCTATAATTCCATGCCCTTGGGGCCTGCTTCAAGCCATACAAAGCTCTCTTAAGCTTGCACACATGATCTGGATACCTTTTATCTCTGAACCCTTGAGGTTGCTCCATGAATACATCATCTGAAATATAACCATTCAAAAAAGCATTTTTCACATCTAATTGACACAATTTCCAACCTTTACATGCAGCAATTGCTATAAGTGTCCTGATGGTTGTCATCTTTGCCACAGGACTATAAGTCTCATCATAGTCAACACCATATGTCTGAGCAAACCCTTTGACAACAAGTCTAGCTTTGTACCTAGACACACTTCCATCTGCAAATCTTTTTGTCTTATAAACCCACTTACATCCAATGATCTTCTGGCTATTTGGTTTTGGAACCAAATCCCATGTTTGATTCTCCAATAATGCATCATATTCTTCCTGCATAGCTTTCTCCCAATTTTCTTTACCTTTTGCCTCTTCATATGTAGAAGGGTCTTCATCTGTTTTAATCATGTAAGCATAATCTTTGGTAGCCAGAAATGAAGTATCATAGCTATACCTTGTAGGTTGCCATTTGTTCCTTGTAGACCTCCTAAGTTCTCCACTTCTTGAGGTTTCTGGTTCTTCATATTCAGGATCAAACCTAGGTGTTTCTTCCACTTCAACCTGCACTTCATTATTCTCTTCTTCATCAATTATTTGAACCTTTGACTTACCTTTCCTTTGGCTCACAACCTCTTCATCATCTGTATTAATATTGATAGTACCTGCATACCAAGTACCTTGCTCATCAAATGTAACATCTTTTGATACAAGAAAATGTTTTGTGGATGGATTCCACAACCTGTATCCCATCTGCTTATCATCATAACCAATAAACACATATTTTTCAGCTTTAGGTTCCAATTTGTGCCTTAATTGTGATGGCACATATGCATAGGCCAAACATCCAAATACTTGGCAATGGTCTAGTGTAGGTCTCTTACCCCACCATGCCTCATAAGGTGTCATTCCCTGCAAAGCTTTACATGGTAACCTATTGACCAAATAAGTAGCTGTATTTACAGCCTCAGCCCACAAATAATTAGGGCAATTTTTCTCCTTCATCATGGACCTTGCAAACTCAACAAGAGTTCTATTTCTCCTTTCTGCTACACCATTTTGTTGAGGAGAGTACCTGCAAGTAACTTCCCTTTTTATACCTGCATCCCACAAGTAATTACTGAATTCATTAGAGAAATACTCTCCCCCTCCATCTGACCTTAGTCTTTTCAACTTATATCCTGTAATTCTTTCTGCATATGCATGATAGTGTTTAAATGTATTAAACACTTTTGACTTATCTTTGATCACATAAATAGTGATCCATCTAGTAGCATCATCAACATAAATCACATAATATCTTGACCCATTTATATTGAAATCCTTTGATGGTCCCCACACATCTGTATGTATCAACTCAAGCTTCTCTGAGTACATAAAACCATGCTTGGAGTAGAAAAGCTTATGAGCCTTACCTAATTGACATGCCTCACATCTGTATGTCATATGTTGACCTGCAACATTAGGCAAACCAAGCACTGAACCATTGTTAATCATGTCTTTAATACCTCTTTCATTGAAATGTCCAAGCCTCTTGTGCCAAAGATCTAACTCAGAAATCTTATGTCCTCCATATGTGAACATGGCATGACCAATATTACCTTGAATCTTCAATGTGAACAATCTTCCTTCTTTCTTCCCTGAAACAATTTGTTTATACCCATTGCTAGGGTCTTCCACAAACACTCCTTCATTAGTGAACCTTACTTCATAACCTTTTTCCACAATTTGTCCTACACTTATCAAGTTCTTAGGAATTGTAGGAACATACAAGACCTTACTCAATAAGGTGCTACCATCCTTGGCCTTCACTGATCCAATTGACTTCACATTGTGCTTTGTATTGTCACCTGTTTGAACAACATCATTAGATACCTTATTTTCCAAATCAGTCATTAAGGCTATATTACCACTCAGGTGATTGCTACACCCTGAATCAATGTAGAAGACTCTTTGATCTTCATTCTGCCTTTCACAAGTTGCATTCATTATCAATGTTGAATCTTCCTTTTGATCTGAAGCATAATTGTAATAGGTGTTGTTATATTGTTGACTTTGGAAACCTCTACCTCATTTCTTCCAAAGTAACCCCTACTACCTCTGCCTCTGAAATTACCTCTTTGATTTCTGCCACTTCTTCCTCTTGTATTATAGTTCTGATTATATCCACCATTACTCTGATTATTATGCCAACAATCATTAGCTAAATGATTTGTCTTACCACAAATCCAACAAGCTTTGCCTCCATCTTTGTTGTTTCTGCCTCTTCCTCTACCTTTGCCATCTCCTCTACCTCTTAGGAAGTTGGCTTGACTAGTTGTACCTTCATCTTCACCTGCTTGTTGCTTTCCTTTGTTAGCTTTCTTCTTGTCCTTTGAGTACATTGCATGACCTGTACTTTTGTCACCATCTCCTTTAACATCCTGCTCAAATGTTAGCATATGACCTAGCAACTGATTTAAATCAGCAGTGAAATGATCAAGTGATAATTCTGTAGACAAAATGAATGGCTTCCATTTGTCATCACCTCTCAAACCTGTAAGGATTTGCCTTACCAATTTATCCTCCTCAATGTCTTCATCAACAGCTCCTAAAGCATCTGCAATATATTTCATTCTTGTCACATAGTCTGAAATGGATTGAGAAGCCTTCTTCTTAAAGGTGGTAAACTCTGCCCATAAGTATGCCTTCCTTGACTTAGTAGTATTCTGGAAATGCTCCTCTAAAGCATTCCAAATATCAGTTGCACTTTCAAGACCTCGAATATGAGGTAACAAGTAATCATTGACTGCCATATATATAATGCTCCTAGCTTGAGCATCTTTCTTCATCCAATTTTTCAAATCTGCTAACTCTTCCCTAGTTGGAACACTAGGATCTCTGAACTGTGGCTTCTCTTCTTCTCCTGTGATGTAAGCTATTAAATCTTTGCTCATAAGATGAGCTTCCATCCTCATTGACCATGCAGGATAGTTTTCCCTATCCAATTTCTCTATCTGTAGAGAATCTCCCATCTTGTGTCCACCTGTGTATTGAAATCTTCAAGCTTTATGAATATATGTACCTTTACTTCAAATTAGAGTCCTTTTGTCTTTCTTGATGTCGTATGGTCTCTTCCTCACGCTTTGCCTTCAAGCTTTCACCTTTTAGTTCTTCAGTTGTTGAATTTCTTGAATCTGCGGCAGTCGGGATCCTCCTTTCCTTGATTTTGATGTTTCCTGCTCTGATACCACTGATGGAGAGTGTTAATCTCCAAAAGAACAACCTACTCTTGAATTTAGAACACCTCTATATCAAGAGTAAGTCAAAACCTTCACCAATTTAAGCTATCAATGACCAAATATCAATTTTTTGACTAAACTGTGAAGAAGGAATTTCCTCAGAAAGTCTGCTGCATAAATCTTGCTCATTGACTGAGTAAATGTGTAAAGTTTTTTATGAAACTTTGCACAAGGTGTCGCCTAAAGATTGCGCACCTTCTCCAAGTCGAATTACTTCAAAAGGTTCAGTAGATCTTGAGAAATCTACTTACCAAGTCAGCTATGTCTAAATCTGCACTTCTGAGAAGTCGATTTGGACACCCCTAACTTCTTAACTTTAATTCTCTCATTATAAAACCCATTTAAGCAAATGCTTTTAGCCACGAGTAGTTTACCTTGCACAAAACTTTACACTGTGGAGTGAGAAATGATCAAATCATTAAGATCAAAATTTGCGCCTGTTTCAGGAACCAGTGAGTACTTTCTCACATGTAAATGTTCCTACACACAATTCTCTTAGCCTGATCACAATTAGACTCTCAAACTCTAGCCATAGATTGATTAACTATGGACTTAGATATCTCCAAAAGGAATTCACAAAAGATCTATCACACAGGGAGAAAACACAGAAACATCGGGCGCAATTTTTCCTTCTATTTCTCAGAAGTTTACAACTAAGTGAGGATAGAGAGTTCAACTCACTTCACACATGTCTAATGACATTTTCTACTACTCAATACACTAATATCATGATCTCCTATTGTCTCTCCTTGTCTTCTCTCTTTGCCCCGACATTTTCAAAAGTATTTATAGGCAATTATGTACAGACTTATATCAAAGCATAAGTATAAGTAACCTATGTCTTAACTAATGTACATATGTGTACATGTCTTTCACTCTGTGAATGTATCCATCTTCTTTGCTTCAAAACTTGATCTCATCTCCATCCTTTGTCTTTCAAATCTTCAATTGGTGATTGGTCTGCACCAACATTGTGTGCTCTCTAGTTCTTGGTAGAGGGAACTTATCCGCATTTCTTTGATTCCTTGGAGCTCTAAGTACCTCAGGTTCCACTCTATCTATTTCCGTTCTCGTTCTTTCTCTGCCCTCTGGGTTGGCAAAGCTTACTTCTGGCCTATCTCTACTTCTGTCTCTTTGAGCTCCATGAGCTTGGGATGCTCCAGCTCCAGGGTGACCAAAGGACACATTCAATCTTGGTTGGGGGAAAATAAATTCACCTTTCCAAGTGTAAGCATGCCTATCATTTTCTCTAACCACAAAGATCCTCTCTAAGGTGTGATATAAGTAGGTCACTCTGCCTGGGCTATCAGGATCCTTGAACTCATATATCATGATTGTTCCTACCTCATTTGGCTGATTAGATTTATACCTCCAAAAGGCTTCATCAGTCTCTCGGTTCAGGAGCAGATCTATGCTCCTATTGTCTTGGGGAATCCACTCTGGTGTGATAATCCTAGTGAGAACAGATTTGCCTCGGGGGGTTCTAGGTTCTACACCCACGTTTCCTTGCTCCAGGCCACCTAAGTCTGTTTCTGGGATCACATTCCCGAATTCATTTGTCCTATCTGGGTGACTGGTGACTACGTATATTGTTCCTTCTTTGTCCAATTATGCTCCATTTTCAAACTTGACCGCTGGATGTTCTAGTCGAATGGATTGGTCAGGGTTTGTAATCTGGACCACAGATCTTCCTAGGCCGTCCTCATAGATGCTAGCACCTAATCGGTTGGTCCTAAGGTATTCGAGTTGCATCTTGTAAGGGCCTTCTACCCTATGTAAATATGGAACTCCTGAACTTCCTGTAGGTCTCTCCATACCGTGGGATATCTCTGACTCACTAGTTTCAGAGCTAGGGTAGTGCGAATAATGGCTCAACTGTTGGGCCCAAGACCTAGCAGTATGATTAACGCTAGCCTTTGAAGACCTAAGGCTTTGTCTATCCCTTACTAGATGTCGTCCTGATCTAAGGTTCATATGCCTATTTAAGTAGCCCAATTTTTGCCCAAAGTACAACCTCGTTGCCGATCAATTGGTGTCAGCCACTTGATTCTTTTTTAGTGTGTTATCGTGTTTATGATCTTGTCTGATATCGCGTCGTTAGGAATATTTGTTTTGATTTTCCGCACTTAAGTTGATCGTTCCACGTTAAGTTCTTTTCCTTTAAAGTTATCGGTCACACACATGTTATCTCTTGAACTTGATTTCTTAGATAGTCTTTGACTTGTCACGTGCCTGTCATTGTCCTGACTTACTCCTAGCACTACTCGAACTTAGCCTAAGCTAGGAATTGACAAAGGGAGTTAAGAATATTCCGACCTTTCTTGCTGATCCCTTGCTTTATGATGCTCAAGAACCCGGTTCTCAAGCTTGCAAAGAAACCCTTGCTTTGGATGCTCTCAATTGCTCTCAATGGACCTGTGAGAGTCCCAAAATTAGCTCCAAACTTAAATTCAAATGACAGACAGATCATGTTCATGCATGTAATTTGGATATCAATTATGTCCCCTGTCTTTATTGCAAACCATTCTAGAGATCCCTTGGTTTAGTTCCCCCTAGGTATGGTATTCGATGCACAGGATTTTTCTCAAGGCACACTTGTAGGGACCTCACAAATCACTAATTATTTGATAGGTATGCCAAAAATTACCCCAAAAACTTGGTATTGGAAACCCTAGAAAATTGGCCGAAAAATCCTGTCAATCGCGATTGAGAGAGGTGTCCGTCGGGGCCTGTCGGTTGTGATCGACACGTCAGTCACGATCGACAGTGTTGATCTTTGGGAGCAATGGCTACTTGATTATAGCCTGAGAATCCATCAAGGAAGCTATAAACTTCCTTGCCCGCGACTCTTTCCAATAAATGTTCCGTGATAGGAAGAGGATAACTGTCTCTAATCGTGGCGGCATTTTTTAAGGTTAATACACACACGCAATTTTCCATTCTTCTTGGGCACAACCACAATGGGGGATACCCATTCGGTATGCTCAATTTCGTATATGAATCCTGCTTCTATCAATCGATCTATCTCCTCTTTAATCTTTCCAGCGTAATTATCATTATAAGTGTATGGTTTTTGTTTTGTGGGTTTTGCATTTGGAGTCATAGGGATTCTATGAGAACATATGTCTGGATCTACTCCTTTCAAGTCTTTGTAACTCCAAGCAAACACATCTCTATATTCGCGCAATAGGGCAACTAATTCTTCTTCTTCTTCCGTTGTCAAATCATGCCCGATATATGTACATTTTTCTTCTTCTCCTTCTATGGCTACTATGATTTTCTTGGTTTTCTCTCGATTATCATATACTTCTCCAATGTCAGCTTTTCTATTAGGCATTCGTACCATGATTCGTCTATCTTCTATTTCATATTTCTTGAAGTTGTCAGGAACCTCAAACAAAGATTCTTCTTCTTCTGACATGGTTTCTTTCTTCTTTCTATTCTTGCCTTCACTCTTAGTGGTTACTTGTGTAGCTAACCTCACCTCATTTGTAATTTCTTCATGTTTCTGAGGATGAGTTTCTACTTCGTAGAATTATTCTTCTTCTGATGCAAATGGAGGGTCCATAATAATTGACTCTAAATCGAAGTCACTTGCATCCTCAAATGCATCAGTGTTCGGTTCACACTCTTCTATAACTGAATCACACATGATTGGATCGATCATGAAAACAGAAATGTCATAGCCATCTTTGTCACAGTGGGGTGTCCATTGTTCTTCATTGATGGCTACATCCATGGTTGCTAGGATTTCTGCCCAACCAGGGGGTTCAAACTCCTCATCTGGAAATATTACAAGTGCAAAAGCTGGGTCTTGAAGGGTTCTTGGGTGTTGTTCTGCACCTAAGTTCCTGGCTTCTAACCGTTCTTCCTCTTGTTTAGCTACCTTACACATCCATAAATGAGTATCCTCATGTAACCATCAAGGATCTGACTCTATTGAGTGTATCGATTCCGTTTCTACCTGAGTCTTATGGATGGTATTCCATTGTATTGGGGGTACATCTCTATGTGAATAGTTTTTAAGATTGACTTTGGTAGTCACTCCTAAATGTTGCAAGTACAAAGACTTAGTTCCCCAATCTTGTACAATTTGCAACTGACGCATGAATGGTCGTCCCAATATCATCTCATAAGCGTGATTCTTACTAAAATCACAAATGGCAAAGGTATGCTCAAACTCCACACCACAAGTGGTGAGAGATATGCCTTCTAGTAAGCCTAATGGTTTTTCTATGTGTCCGTCATTCATTTGTAGTTTCATCCTGGTAGGTCTTAATGCTGGCTTACCCCAACGTTTCCATAAAGCGGTGGTAGCAATGGCTACTCCGGCTGTTGAATCTAAGATGGCTTTCGTGGTGTAGCCCTGATGGGTTATTGGAAGATAAGTGTTACCTTCCTCTCCTTCACTTACATCTCCGATCTTTTCTATGGGTATCTCTGGTACCTTTTTATGTGATCCTATCTGTGAGGGAGTAGTAGCAAGCTCAGGGAATTGATTTGCTACATGTTTCCACAGTTCTGGTTTAACCTCTAACAACTCTTCTAGGGTGAGATTACATTGTACTTTGGTATTCTTTATCACTTCTGTGTTTCTAGGGATTACTGATTCTTCATTCCTCACTATTATCGTGGGTGCTCTCATGCTAATAGACTTTTCTTCCCATGGTCCTGTGAACTCAGGTAATTCATGCAAAGAGTTAGATTCAAAACCTGTGTGTTCACTCAGTTGCTCTTCCTCTACATCATCGTAAATAGAGGGGATATCTTGGGGAAATTGTTCTTGCAAGTCGTCTATTTCTTGAATAGGAGGATGGGTTCCTTGTTCTCTTCTCCATTTCTCTTCTTGGATTTCTCTCAAAAATTCATGTGAATATCTATGTATGGAAGACAAATTGTCTTCCCCTTCTGTGTTTGGCACTTGAGATAGGGATGGTGCATTCCTTTCCTGTGTCTCTGGGACACTAAGATTCCTATGCTGTTCCTCTCCATTAGACCTTGAAAGTGTAGTTCTGGTTTTGCCATGTTATTCCAATTAAGATATCTAGAGGCTTCGAACAAAGCTTGTGCTAATTCTACCATCTTCATGCAAAGTTTATTCCTCTCAATCAAGTATTCTAGCCTCTCCATTAGACCTTGAAAGTGTAGTTCCGGTTTTGCCATGTTATTCCAATTAAGATATCTGGAGGCTTCGAACAAAGCTTGTGCTAATTCTACCATCTTCATGCAAAGTTTATTCCTCTCAATTTCTAGATCTGCTCGAGGGTAGTTCTTACTCATTTCAGCTACTTGAGGTCCTTCTTTTATTCTAGCCTGATATGCACGAAACATCATGTCTAGATTTTTAGGTATGGGTTCTGCTAAAACTGATCCTGATTTTTGAGCTAGATTCTCTTGATTCAATTCCTGTGAAGTCAATTCTAGGATTTTGACTCTAGATTCCTTGAGACTTCCTTCCAACTCTGTTATCCTTTTACTCCACTTTCTCTTGATTCTTTCTCTAGAATCTTTCCAAGATTTCGTCTTTTTACTGCTAGATTCTCCAACTTCACTACTTCCGGCTATTTTCTCCTGATTAAGCTGTTGATTCTGTAAGAGCGCCTGGGCTCTTGTTATAGCTTGGATAGGCACATATGTAGGGTTGCATCCATCTACATTGTTCACAATACCTATCATGTTGATTGGTGTCACATTTGAAGCATTAACAGGGTTCTTAGGACAATCTTTGATGATGTGCTCTTTACCACAGTCGGCACAAAAGCCTTGTATGTTATAGTACTGTGAGTGTCCTGCTTTTGGAGGATGTGGACAATCCTTTATGAAGTGATCTCCTTGGCACCTAAAGCATGGTCCTCTAGGGCCCTGTGGTCTTTGCTGTCTTAATTGGGGCCGTGGATTTGGATTTGTGTACATCACGTTAGCGTAATCGTGCTCCCAACTGGGTTCCACTGGTGGACTATCATAATGATATGTTTCTACGTGTTCTGGTGACTCTGTGTAATACGCGGGTGGACTATCTACATGAGTAGAGTCAAAACTGTTAGAGTTTGGATCACTCTCTGTGATCAAAGGTGAAGAAGGCACTAAGGCCCTACTTAGGTTCTCTTCTGCAGCAGCATATTTGACTGAGATGACATTCGCTGGTGGGGGTGGCTGCTGAGCTAAAACAGGTTGAGGTCTCTATTGAGCTTGATATGGGTAGTTTTGAGGAGGCCTATAGTAATAAGGCTGAGCATTGTATTGGCCTTGATACCTACCTGGCTGTGCGTATGCTTGCGGCTAGTTCTGTCTTACTGCTTGTTTGTTGTATGGGCAATCTTGAGCCGTGTGATTTGTGTATCTTCTCTCAATTGTGCAGTACTGGCCACTAGGGTTGGCTTACGGTTGTGTTGCATTGGGGCACACATTAGCCATGTGATCGCCACCACAGGTGTAACAACGCTTGTTTGTTGTTACCCTAGGCATCTTTTTACTAGAAACTCCTAGTTTCTGGGCCACTTTTTCTGCTAGATCCTCTATCGAGTTAGACAATTTTGTGGATGCTAGAGATGAACAATCTGAGTCCTTGTAGAGTTTCAAGAGTTCCAACTCATCTCCTAAGTTGTCCTCAATGTCTATACAAATTTGTACACATTGCTCTAGTGTTCTTGGTTCTTTTAAGTATACATAGGAGCGTAGTTTAGAGCTCAACAGGCCATCTAAAAACAATGACACTTGCTTGGCTTGTGAGGGTAGCTCTTGCATTGGACATCTTTCAACATATTGTATAAACCTACGTCTTGCCAGTCTTACTGTTTCCTGAGGGGTCTGTTTGAAGCTATGAATCAACGAAGACGTGTAATGTCTAATCCCGCTTTTAGAGAATTCAGTGATGAATGACTCTAAAAAGTGATGGATGTCTCTAAATTGCCCTTGTTGCAATGGTTGGAACCAAGTTAAAGCGGTATTCTTTAACATTAGTCCAAAAGCATTATATTGCGTGAACATGTCTTCGACTTGTTCTGCTCTTAGCACTTGCTTAAACTCCGCAACATGGTCATATGGATCTCCTGTCCCATCAAAGTAATTTTTCATGGATTTCACTAGCTGAGTGGGTCTCAATATTCTTGCGTGTTCATGTGGTCTAGGTAGAGGAAAATCATCTCTACCACCTGGCATTCTCTGTCTATCCACTCTATCCGTGTCTATGGTCGTTCTATCTCTTCCTATGGGATTATTGAAGCTTACTTCCGGTCTTTCTTTGTTCTTTTCTCTTTGCATGCCATGGGCTAAGGATGTTCCAGCCCCTTGTTGGCTTGTGTTTACGTTTGTTCTTGATGGAGGGAATACCAATTCGCCTCTCCATGTGTATGTATTTCTAGCGTGGTCAGGTACCACAAAGACTCTTTCTGAAGTCTCATCCAGGTATACAACCTTTCTAGGTAAATCCGGGTCCTTAAATTCGTGGATTATAATGGAGCCTACCTCACTAGGTTGTTCTGTTCTGTATCTCCAAAAGGCTTCATCAGTTTCTTTATTTACAAACAACTCTATGCTTCTGTTGTCCTGAGGGATCCAATCTGGAACTAGTACTCGTGTCAGTACAGATTTCCCTCTAGGTGTCCTAGGTTCTTCTAACGGTTCTTTTCCTTGAGATCTCGCATCCGTTTCCAACTGAATTACGCCAAACTCATTCGTATTGTTTGGCAGCGTACTTAAGATGTACATCGTTCCTTCTTTGTCTATGTACGCGTCTCTCTCAAATTTCACCACTGGACGTTCCAATCCAATGGGTTGATCAGGATTGTGCATTTGCACCACTTGCCTTCTCAAACCATCCTCATAGATGCGAGCACCTAAACGGTGTTGGTGTATAAACCACCACAAGAACTAAACTAATGTGGTATTAGAAGACCTCCATAACCATCATTAGCTTAGCAACACTCTTAATATGAGTCTTCATCTCTGAACTTAGTGAAAATCAAAATTTCACTTCACAGAAATCTGCACCTTTTCTTCAAACCTTCAATCTGACCTGTATTAGCTTGATCTTTGCAAATTCCTTTGATCATTTACTAAGAGAAGTTCTTGCTAATGTTAAGTAACATATAACAAGCAAAACTTTCAAGTACTAACTTTAAAATCTTCTGAAATTGCTCCAAACTTTTCACTATGTCTGAAAACTGGAAATCGACTTCATCAATTTGACATACCTTCACTGTTAAGCTGATTTCTCTGAGTATGCATCCCATTTCTTAAAGATCTTTTGACCAAATGTAGTTGAAGATAGCAGCTTTAAAATAAGCTATCACTTACTGAAAACTTTACAGTATACTTCGAGATCTGACCTTAAGAAATTCAGGTAAATGTGCGCAAGAAAAGTCGTAACTGTCAACTAACTTACACAGTCATGTGAAATCACTTAGAACTCAATGTACAAGAGGAATTAGACTTAATCCTTCTACACAAACATATGTTGTATATCAGAGAGGATGTGTACAAATTGGCTTAGCCTAGTTTTGCTCATAGCCATGGAAAACTCTCTCAGACTCATAAGTTTTTCCTGAACATCTCTCTCAGAAAAGACACGACTTTTCTCTACTCACTCAGATTACAAAATTGAGTTCTCTCTACATGTTTTTTATCTCAAATTAACTTATATACCTATGGTTTACATTCTCCTAGACTTGAACTCGTAAGTTCTGAAGATCAAATGAAAAACTAGACTCTAATTTGCACTAATTTACAATAGTGAAATTATCCCTTCACTTAGGCTTAATTTTCTGTAAGCTTTTTCTTCACTTCTCTTTTCCTTCTTCCTTTCTTCATATGTCTTCATATATCCATGCCTAATTAGTGAGTGAAGCCCCAACAGCTCCCCCTCAATCACTAATTAGCATGCTTTGATTTCTTCATATAATCTTCTTCTCTTTTATTCCTGCCATCTCCTTGAACCTACTTGTCTTCACTCCATCCAAGCTCTTTGTCATAATATCTGCAATCTGATCTTTTGTAGAAGTGTACACCACTTCAATCTCCTTCTCCATTACCTTTTCTCTGAGAAAATGATACTGTATTTCTATGTGCTTTGTCCTTGCATGAAATACAGGATTTGCTGCAAGATATAATGAGCTCATATTATCTCCATGAATGATAGGTATACCTTGATCAATTTCCAAGCTTTTGAATAATGTCTGCATCCATATTACTTCTTTTGCTGCTTCCACAAGTCCTTTGTACTCAACTTCTGTTGATGATAAAGCCATTGTATGTTGTTTCTTTGAACACCAACTCACAAGTTTATCTCCAATGTATATCATGTAGCCATGAGTAGATCTTCTATTATCTTGACTTCCTGCCCAATCTGAATCACTATAGGCTCTTAATCTTATATTTGATGTAAAAGGATAATACAATCCTTCTTTCAAAGTCCCTTTGATATATCTAAGAACTCTTTGACCTGCAATCCAATGTGGATCCTTTGGACAATGCATGAATTGAGAAAGAACACCCACTGCATAACTAAGATCAGGCCTTGTTAGTGTAGCATAAATTAAACTTCCCACTAAAGATTGATACTTCCTCATGTCTTTGAACTCTGCACCATCATATCTACTGAGTTTATGATTGACCTCTAGTGGTGTTGATGCCTCTCTGCAATTCTCCATGTTAAACTTCTTTAGAAGATTCAAAAGATACCTTTCTTGTGATACATATATGCCATGTTCTGCATAAGTGATTTCCATTCCAAGAAAATATGACAATTTTCCTAGATCACTTATCTTGAATTCTCTCTCAAGTAACTTCTTCACCTCCTTGATTCCTTCATTTGAGGTACCTGTAATTATAATATCATCTACATAAATACAAATGTAGATCATACCTTCATCTGTTCTTTTGATAAGTAAACTTGCATCTGCCTTTGAACTTTGATATCCAAGATCATTAAGATACTTTACAAGTCTATAATTCCAAGCTCTTGGAGCTTGCTTCAAACCATAAAGTGCTCTTCTCAGCCTGCAAACATAATTTGGAAACTTGTGATCTGCAAACCCTTGAGGTTGCTCCATGTAAACCTCATCTAATATATATCCATTCAAAAATGCATTCTTAATATCCAATTGACTCAATGTCCATCCTTTTGATGCTGCAATGGCAATGATTGTCCTTATGGTTGACATCTTTGCCACAGGACTGAATGTCTCATCATAATCTATGCCAAAAGTTTGAGCATAGCCTTTAACTACCAATCTAGCTTTGTATCTGGCTATTCTTCCATCTGCATGCTTCTTAATTTTGTAAACCCATTTATTTCCAATCACTTTCTTACCATTAGGCTTTGGAACAAGTTCCCAAGTTTTGTTTTCTTCAAGTGCATCAAACTCTTCCTTCATTGCTTCTTCCCATTGTCTCTTACCCTTTGCTTCATCATAGCTTTGAGGTTCTTCATCTTCCTTAACCATGTAAGCATAATTTTTCTGAGTCAAGTAAGAAGTATCATAGGAATACCTTGTAGGTTGCTTCCTCATTCTGGTTGATCTTCTTGGTTCACACTCTTCATGTATATCTGGATGTACTTCTTCATCAAATATTGGTCCATCTTCATTTCTTCTATATGATCCAACTCTTGATGTGCTTGCTTGCATATGTTCTTCATCTCCATCTATCTGCATATGTGACTTACCTCTTGCACTCCTTCTTATCTCTTCTTCAAATGTTTCAAGGTCACAATCTTTATCTGCATACCAACTCTTCTGCTAATCAAAGGTCACATCTCTGGAAACAATAAAATGTTTAGTTAAAGGACTCCATAGCCTATAACCCATTTGCTTTTCATCATACCCAATAAACACATATTTTTCTGCCTTTGATTCAAGCTTATGTCTGAGTTGTGATGGCACATAAGCATAGGCAATTGACCCAAACACTTTACAATGGTCAAGTGTTGGTTTCTTACCCCACCAAGCTTCATAAGGGGTCATACCATTCAAAGCTCCACATGGTAGTCTATTCACAAGGTATGTATCTGTATTTACAGCCTCAGCCCAAAGATAATTAGGGCAATTCTTTTCTTTTAACATTGCTCTTGCAAATTCAACCAATGTTCTATTTCTCCTTTCTGCCACCCCATTATGTTGAGGTGTATACCTGCAAGTTATCTCTCTCTTGATACCTGCATTCCAAAGATAGTCATTAAACTCTTGGGAGAAGTATTCTCCCCCTCCATCAGACCTTAACCTCTTGAGTTTTTGACCTGTAACTCTTTCTGCATAAGCATGAAAATGTTTGAAGGCTCCAAATACTTCTGATCTTTCTTTTAGAACATAAAGGGTTATCCACCTTGTAGCATCATCAATAAACAAAACATAATACCTAGATCCATTTATTGATCCTTCTTTTGTTGGCCCCCATACATCTATATGTATGAGTTCAAGCAAACCATCATGCTTGAAACCTTTCTTCTGAAATGGTAGTCTATGTGCTTTTCCCATCTGACAAGCTTCACACTTGTATATCATATGTTGATTCTTCACATTTGGTAGCCCCATTACAGATTGGTTCTCCACCATAGTTTTGATTCCTCTTTCATTGAAGTGTCCCAATCTTTTATGCCAAAGATCTAACTCTGTAATTACTTCATCACCATGTGTGATTAAGGCTTGACCAACATTTCCTTGCACTTTGAGAGTAAAAAGTCTACCTTCCTTCTTACCACAAACAATAGGATTGTATGCATCCTCTGGATCTTCAACAAATACCCCTTCATTTGTAAATCTGACTTGAAAACCTTTTTCCACTATTTGTCCAACACTAATCAGATTCTTTGGTATTGTTGGAACATACAAAACATTTGTTAACAAATCAGCTCCACTCCTGCACTTCACTTTTCCAATTGAATGCACATTATGTTTTGTATTATCACCTGTTTGTACTGTATGACTTGAATTGCCTTCTTCCAATTCTGACAATAATTCTATATTACCTGACAAATGATTTGAACAACCAGAGTCAATATAAAATACCTTGAGATCCTCCTTCTCTGATGGACTTATTGAATTCTGTTGGAGAAACAATCACTAATTAGACATATATTTGAAGGTCAAATCTTAGAAAGAAAACCCCATGCCTATGTGAAGGGACAAATTCACAAGTGTATCATACTTGTAAAGTTAGTTCACTTTAGTTCTAGAAGTTTTTTAAAAATCACGGGAATGAGAAAATCTATATAAGTTAGTTAGTATTAACTGACGCGAGAGAGAGAGAGAGAAGAAGAAGGAGGAAGACAATGAGAAAGTGAGAAGAACTCATTTTTGTATGACTGAGTATAGTCGGACTTCTCTGAGTGAGAAAGCACCTGTAAAACTTCTGAGTTTTTTATAGTTATGAGAAGAACTGAGTAAAGTTCTGTGTATGAGTCTCTCTTCATCATCTCCATGTTTGCCTACTGTGTGATGAATTCAAAAGTTCAAGTTTTCTGAGCAATTCGATGCCTGGCATCGAATCTTGGCTCAAAAGTCATTTTTTCATTCTCTGTGTGTTAACTGTTGTTGAATCTTTTAAAAATATGAAGTTTGTGGAGCAACTCGATGCCTGGCATCGAGTTTGAGCATAAAGTCGATGCCTGGCATCGACTTCTAGCATACAAGTGGTCTTCTTCATGTGTGTGTAAAAGAGAGTATTTCTGGTGCAGAAAAAGGGCCTAAAAAAGCTCAAAGTCGATGCCCGGCATCGACTTGGACTGAAATTCGATGCCAGGCATCGAATTTTTTATTTTTGGACATCAGGAATACTAAAAGAGGCAAGATTTCCAGTTTTGGAAGGTCATACAGGGTCATCTTGTGAGGGCCATAACTTGAGTTCTAGAGCTCCGTTTGATGCATATGATAGCTTGTTGGAAAGCTCTACTCTTCTAGTTTCAGCCTATAAAGTTTCATCAAGAATTAATACTTGAACTAGGAGAAATTAGCAAAATACTGAAGGTATGTCATTTCGGTGACTAGGAATTTCTGTAGAAGCAAAGTTCTCAC
This sequence comes from Ceratopteris richardii, assembly GCA_020310875.1. NCBI lineage: Eukaryota > Viridiplantae > Streptophyta > Polypodiopsida > Polypodiales > Pteridaceae > Ceratopteris > Ceratopteris richardii. Next base: position 115,334,849 of record CM035435.1, read on the forward strand.
TTTAAGCTATCATTTCTCAAAGTTTGGAGTGGCAATGAGTTAATGGTGACCATAGAGGTGTTCTAGTGTCACATTAATTCATTTCTTGTGGTGTTTTATACATCAACAAATTCATCATCAATGTTGTATGAATGTCATTCTGTGTATCATTTGCATAATTGTAATATGTGGTATTATAAGACTGATTCTGATTCCAATTTCTTCCACCACCTCTATCATAACTTCCTCTTGAATTTTGTCTTCCTCTTTGAAATTGATTCTGAAATCTTCCACCTCTTCCTCTGCCATTGTTGTTTTGATTTTGGCTTGATACTTGTTGATTATGCCAACAATCATATGCTAGATGATTGCTCAATCCACAAATCCAACATGTCTTCTTGTTATTGTTCTGATTACCTCTACCTCTTCCATTTCCTCGACCTTTACCTCTGCCAATACCTCTTCCTCTTGCATAATTTGCTTGAGTTGTTGACTCTTCTTCATCCTTTGCTTTACCTTTATCTCCTTTCTTCTTGTTCTTCATGTACATTGCAGAACTTTGTCCTTTGTCTCCATCTGACTTCAAGTCTTGCTCAAATGTGAGCATCAATCCAAGTAATTGATTCAATTCTGGCACATAATGATTTAATGAGAGTTCTGTTGATAGTACAAAAGGCTTCCATCTTTCATCACCTCTTAACCCTGCAAGTAATTGTGCTATCAACCTATGATCTTCAATATCCTCATCAATAGATCCAAGGCTATCTACCAAGTCCTTCATCTTAGTGACATAATCACTGATGCTCTGATTTTGCTTTTTCTTGAATGTGGTGAACTCTGACCATAAGCTAGCCTTCCTAGCTTTAGTAGTGTTTTGGAAGTGATCCTCCAAAGCATTCCAAATGTCTTCAGCTGTTTCTAAACCTCTGATATGTGGCAACAAATGATCTGTAATAGTGTTATATATATAAGCTCTTGCACTTGCATCTCTCTTCTGCCATAGCTTCAAAGCTTCTAGCTCTTCCTTTCTTGGATGACTCTCATCTTCAAATTTAGGCTTTTCTTCTTCACCTGTCACATATACCATTAGGTCCTTACTCATAAGTAAGGCTTCCATCCTCATCACCCAAGCAGGATAGTTATCTCTGTCCAATTTGTCAATGGACACATGATCTGCCATAGTATTCTTGCTTCTGCTTCAACCTGTAAGTATAAGGTTAAAGAATGATACCTTTTGTAGACCTTTACCTTTGGAAGTAACTTTGAAATAATCTTCTGATGACTTTTGTTTGTTGAACACCTCAGCTTCCACCTTCTTTGATAAAGAACTCTTCAATTCTTCTTGTATCTGCTCTCCCTTTACTCTCGAGGACCTTATCTGCTCTGATACCATTTGTTGGTGTATAAACCACCACAAGAACTAAACTAATGTGGTATTAGAAGACCTCCATAACCATCATTAGCTTAGCAACACTCTTAATATGAGTCTTCATCTCTGAACTTAGTGAAAATCAAAATTTCACTTCACAGAAATCTGCGCCTTTTCTTCAAACCTTCAATCTGACCTGTATTAGCTTGATCTTTGCAAATTCCTTTGATCATTTACTAAGAGAAGTTCTTGCTAATGTTAAGTAACATATAACAAGCAAAACTTTCAAGTACTAACTTTAAAATCTTCTGAAATTGCTCCAAACTTTTCACTATGTCTGAAAACTGGAAATCGACTTCATCGATTTGACATACCTTCATTGTTAAGCTGATTTCTCTGAGTATGCATCCCGCTTCTTAAAGATCTTTTGACCAAATGTAGTTGAAGATAGCAGCTTTAAAATAAGCTATCACTTACTGAAAACTTTACAGTATACTTTGAGATCTGACCTTAAGAAATTCAGGTAAATGTGCGCGAGAAAAGTCGTAACTATCAACTAACTTACACAGTCATGTGAAATCACTTAGAACTCAATGTACAAGAGGAATTAGACTTAATCCTTCTACACAAACATATGTTGTATATCAGAGAGGATGTGTACAAATTGGCTTAGCCTAATTTTGCTCATAGCCATGGAAAACTCTCTCAGACTCAGAAGTTTTGGCTTAGCCTAATTTTGCTCATAGCCATGGAAAACTCTCTCAGACTCAGAAGTTTTTCCTGAACATCTCTCTCAGAAAAGACACGACTTTTCTCTACTCACTCAGATTACAAAATTGAGTTCTCTCTACATGTTTTTTATCTCAAATTAACTTATATACCTATGGTTTACATTCTCCTAGACTTGAACTCGTAAGTTCTGAAGATCAAATGAAAAACTAGACTCTAATTTGCACTAATTTACAATAGTGAAATTATCCCTTCACTTAGGCTTAATTTTTTGTATGCTTTTTCTTCACTTCTCTTTTCCTTCTTCCTTTCTTCATATGTCTTCATATATCCATGCCTAATTAGTGAGTGAAGCCCCAACAAACGGTTGGTTCAAAGAAACTCAAGATCGTCAATGGTTCTTTGATCTTTCTTGATTCTTTTTAAGTCCCTTTAGATTCTTGCCTAGATGTATGCGTCGGGAATTCGACTTTTTGTGGTACTTTGAGTTCTTGTTCCGTCAGACTTAGGTTCTTTCCCTTAAGTTTTCGTATCACACACCTTTATTTTTAGTCTTAGACTTGATAATGTTAAATATCTTGAACTTGAGGCGTTCCTATTGTCGTTAATCCTATCCACAATGCTAATGTTTAGCTTAAGCTAGTAATTGACTGAGGGGGCTGAGTAATCTTCCAACCTCGAGTCAGCTTTGTTGGTTGCTCTGATTGCCCAAGAAGCCGCGCTTCCCAAGCTTTATGCCCTTTACTGCCTTGCCTTGAATGCCCTTGATTGCCTTTGCTAGACCTGGAAAACTCAATATTAGACCAATTTCACAAATGGATTATTAAGCACTTGAGTATATACACTTTTAAAGTCCTTTCCCTTTTGCCCAAAATTCCAATGATTGCCCCCTGGCTTCCTAGTCCCAACTATGTCAACCTCAAACTAGCCTATCTAACAATCAACATATTCTTTATGAAAAAAACAGTTGAGGTCATGTAGTACTCGTAAAGAGCTTTCTAACAAGCTATAAAGCTCAAAAACGGACTTTGGATGAAAAAGATATGATTGTTCAGGCTCTGGGGGGTGAAAACTCACAAACAAGTTTTTCTTCAAATATGAGCTAAGGGGTCTCCTATGAGTGCAATGATCCAAAAATTTTCAAAAAATAGCCCCAAAATTGGTCAAAAAATCAAACCCTAAAATTTGCATTTGGGGTGGACAATCGCGATGGTCTGGGACCGTCGCGATGGTCCAGGCGAACCGTCGCGATGGTCCAGGCGAACCGTCGCGATGGCGTGTGCGCGAACCGTCGCGATGGTCTGAAGTGCACGGTCGCGATGGTCTAAATGTGAGCAATCACGATGGTCGGGGTGAGGCGTCGCGATGGTCTGATTGAGTGAACAATCGTGATGGCGTCAGTCAACAGTCAACGTGAACCGTCACGATGGTTCGAAGTGAACCGTCGCGATGGTCACAGATGCGATGGCGTGAGCCAATCACGATGGTCCAAATTTTGAGCTGTCGCGATGGTGTAAGGGTCTCGTCGCGATGGCGTGGCTAGTGAGCAATCGCGATGGTCTAATTTGACACATGGCACTATCGAGGCGATGGCATGGGCCAATGGCGATGGCGTGGGGTCAACGGGATCATCGTGATGGTCCAAGTGAACCGTCGTGATGGCTCAAGTGAGCCGTCGCGATGGTGCGAAACCGTCGCGATGGCGTGAGCCAATCGCGATGGTGTGACACAATCGCGATGGTCTAAGCCAATCGCGATGGTCCACCAAAATATGAATTTTCAAGATGCGTCTGTGGATTCCTACTCACGCAAGTGTGCTCTACACGCTGGTGTGGTTGCCTACCTCAAATTCCGAACTTTGCAGACCATCCCGATGGTCTGACATAGTCGGAAATTTCTGATAGAGAGTACATTTCTTACCTTTCTGCAGCTTTCCTGATGCTCTGGAGCTCTGTACCTGCAAGAAAACTCAAAAACACACAAGTACACACAAGCACAAAAGCTCTCTCTCTCTCTCTCGCACATGCACAAATGAGGGGAAATGAGGAGAATGGGTGGATATGGTGAATTTTCTCATTTTTTTGGAGTTGGAGATGATGATGCGGTGATGAAGATGGAGTGTGGGGGAGGTGAAAAATGTTGGGAGTGATGGTAGGATGCACTCAGAAGATTGAGTTGGTGCTGCTATACCTGCTTCACACCAGCCCTCCTTTGATTCCAGATATGCTTAGTACACACCTTAAGCTTTCAAATGATACCAAGAAAGCATATATGTACTTTGCAAATGATATGTGTAATGACCAAATCAAAACAGATAACTTGGCACTTCAAAAATCAAGAAAAACTTTCTATTTCTGTAGTGACACCTGCTCAGTCTTTCACTCAGTGTGACCAGCACACTAACAATTGATCTAATTCCTTCTGGACATATTAAATTTGCTTAACAAGCTACCATTTGCAAGTGGAATGAGAAGAAATGATAAACTACTCACTGAGAAATCAATTTAGCAAACTTATGTATACCCCCGACTTTTTAGGAATTCTGCAGACAGAGACTAGTGTGCACTTTGAATGAGATTTCTCCGAGATGGCTGATCCTTTGGCCTTGAAATTTTGTAGGCATGTAGTATGCTTAGAGCTGGTTCCAATGTGTTTTGAAGCACTTGATTTGGTTTAGTAGATCCTGAGATATGCTCCTTTGAAGTTGACAGACTTGGAGATGATGACTCAGAGAAAACCAGAGATAGTGAATGTAAATCTTTCTATTAGTTCACATGAATGTACAATCTCATTGGCTTGATAGATGTAGCCTAATGAGTTGGAGATGTGCAGGCTATGGTGTAGCACTCACACACTCTATAATCAAGAGTATTAGCCTCGGGAATGATGAAGGACACCCGCGACTTTTTGATTGTGGATTTTATAGAGAATGAGTTGAGATTTGAATTTGAATTCAAATTCAAATCTCCTATAATCACTACTCTAAAAATAAGGAGATATTTTCTCCAATTACACCATCCAAATTCCACGACTCTAAACAATTAGGTGTGTATACATAATGCCAAGTCATTTAGACTTTTACAAGAAGTAAAAATGTAATAACACATAGGTAAGTGTTCCTATGGTTCTAGCTTCACATAGTGATACCCTTCAAGGTTTCAAGCCAATCTTTCAAGGTTCCAAGCCAAGTGTGAAGGCTTGAAATGCACCAACAGCTCCCCCTCAAGCCAAACACTTTGGCTTAAGTCTTCATCTTCTTCATCTTTAGTCTTCAATCACATCCTGCAATCCAATCATGGATTTAAATCTGCATAACTTGTTTCCATCCAATGCTTTAGTGAGTAAATCTGCACATTGCATATTAGTAGATACATAAGTCAATTGAATGTCTTTGCTAAGCAGCTTCTCTCTCACATAGTGGTAGTGAACCTCTATGTGTTTGGTTCTAGCATGATATATTGGATTAGCTGCAAGGTGAAGAGAGCTAGTGTTATCTCCAAATATGATTGGTGGCCTTGTATATAGGCCTAACTCTGTATATAGAAGCTTCAACCAGATAGCTTCTTGAGTGGCATTGGCAAGCCCTCTATACTCTGCTTCAGTGGATGACAATGCCACTGTAGGTTGTTTCTTGGCTGACCAAGAAATAGGCTTATCTCCTGCAAAACAAATGTAACCTAATGTGCTCCTCCTATCATCCTTGCATCCTGCCCAATCTGCATCTGAATAAACTTTAATGTCAATATCTGAGGTATATGGAAAGTACAAACCATGATTATGAGTTCCTTTGAGGTACTTCAAGATCTTCTTTGCTGCCTCTAGGTGAGGTACCCTTGGTTTGTGCATGAATTGACTAAGCACACTAACTCCATATGCTATGTCAATTCTTGTCAAGGTAGCATAATTCAAGCTACCTACCATGCTTTGATATCCTGTAATGTCTTGGACTTCTTCCCCTTCATGAGCACTTAGCTTTAGGTTGACCTCCATTGGAGTAGTTGAGTCTTTAGCATCCTGCAAGCCAAACTTCTTGACCATATCCTGTACATACTTCTTTTGAGTGATATATATACCTGAGTTGGTGTAGACTAACTCAAGACCTAAGAAGTACTTCAATAATCCAAGATCATTGATCTTGAATTCCTTCATCATCTGTCCTTTGATGTGTCTAATACCATTGACATCATTGCCTGTAATGATGATGTCATCAACATAAACACACAAGTAGATTACCTCTGTACTACTTCTCTTTATGAACAGAGAAGTATCAGCTTTGCTCATCACAAATCCTTGGTCTTGGAGATAGGTTGTCAACCTGTAATTCCATGCTCTAGGTGCCTGCTTCAATCCATATAGAGCCTTCTTCAATTTACAAACATAGTGTACCTTTTTTGGATCTTCATAGCCAGGTGGTTGTGACATGTAGACTTCTTCAGATATCCATCCATTCAAGAAAGCATTCTTGACATCTAATTGGTACATGTTCCAATTCTTGGATGCAGCTACACTCACCAATATTCTGATAGTTGGCATCTTAGCCACAGGAGAAAATGTCTCCTCATAATCAATGCCTTGGGTTTGTGCAAAACCCTTGGCTACCAACCTAGCTTTGTACCTGTTGATTGTTCCATCTGAATTTCTCTTTAGCTTGTAGATCCATCTGGATCCTATCACCTTCATAGACTCCTTCTTGGGCACCAAGTCCCAAGTATCACTCTCCTTGAGAGCTTCCATTTCTTCATCCATAGCTTCTTTCCATTCTGGTTTGGTGATTGCTTCTTCATAGGTACCTGGTTCTTCATTCAACAAATCCTTTGCAAGATATACAGAATGTTTAGTTACAAGTGATGTGTCATACCCAAATCTGATAGGCTTCTTCTTTTCTCTCTGAGATCTCCTCATTGCTTGAGTTGAGGATTCTGGTGTATCCTCTAGCTTCTTCATCTTCATCTTTCCTTTGGACTTCCAAGCCTTGAATTCCTCAAGGTTTATTGTATCATCATCATCTGAGCTTGATTCATCTTTCTGGATTGGTTCCTCCTTGGTGAGCTTTGGGAAATCTTCTTCCATATCATAGGGTAGACTAACCTTCCTGCATTCATTCTCATACCATGAGTCATTCTCATCAAAGATGACATCTCTGCTTACCTTGAAGCCTTTGTTTGTTGGGTTGTAGAATCTGTATCCCTTTTGGCTCAAATCATAACCAATGAAGATACATTTTTCAACTTTAGGATCTAGCTTTCCCCTTACCTGTGAGGGAATGTGTACATATGCTACACAACCAAAAATTTTGCAATGATCCAGAGAGGGTCTCTTACCATGCCAAGCTTCATATGGTGTCATGCCATCAAGTGATTTGGATGGCAACCTGTTTATGAGATAGGTGGCAGTGGATACACTCTCTGCCCAAAGATAATTTGGCAACTTCTTTTCATTAAGCATAGACCTAGCTGTTTCTACAATGAGTCTATTCCTTCTTTCAACTACCCCATTTTGTTCAGGTGAGTACCTTGTAGTAATCTCCCTTTTGATGCCTCTTTCCTGCAAGAAATCTTCAAACTCATTGGAGAAGTACTCTCCTCCACCATCTGACCTTAGCCTCTTCAAGCTTCTTCCTGTTTGGTTTTCAACAAGTGCAAGATACCTCTTGAAACAATTAAACACTTCATCTTTATGCTTCATAAAGTATAAGATGGTCCATCTGCTATAATCATCAATGAAGGACACATAATACCTTGAACCTGAAATGGAAGGGTCCTTGCTAGGTCCCCAAACATCTGTGTGTACCAAGTCTAGGTAGTCTTCATGCATGAAACCTTTCCTTGAATAGGGCAACCTGTGAGACTTACCAAACTGACATGCTCCACACTTGTAAATCATGTGTTGCTTGGATACATTAGGTATCCCAAGCACACATTGATCCCTGCACATTTGCTTTAGGGTTCTTTCACCTATGTGACCTAACCTCTTGTGCCATATTTCTAACTCTAGAAGTGTTTGATCTTTGTAATTATACAAGGCAATGTTCTTGGTGTCTTCTAGCTCAAAAGTAAACAATCTACCTGATTTTTCTCCCTTGGCTATCCTTCTGAATCCATGTCTTGGGTCCTCCACATATGCTCCATGTTGTGTGAATCTGACCTGCAAACCTTTCTCCACAATCTGACCAACACTCATTAGATTCTTGGTGATGGTTGGTACATAGAGTACCCTGCTCAATAGGTTCTGGTTACCATCACATGTCTTTACATTTCCAATCTTAACAACAGAATGTTTAGTGTCATCACCTGTTTGTACCTGATGTTTTCCCTTGGGTTCTTCCAAATCAAAAAGTAATGCCACATTGCCAGCTACATGGTTAGAACATCCTGAGTCAATATAAAATAAATGATCATCATTTGTACCTGCCTTAGAGGTCATATTCATGGTCAATAGGGAGTCATCTTGCTCCTCTGTGTAATTATTGTAATCCCTTCTATTTCTGAATCCACCTTGGTAGTTACCATTGTGGTTGTGGTTGTAATTGTTGTTGTATCCATTGTAGCTTTGATGTTGGTTGAATCTGCCTCTCCCTTGAGAGTATCCACCTCTTGAGTAGCCTCTTCCTCTCTGATTCTTGTAGTTCTTGTAGCATTCATCTGTGGTATGATTGGACAATCCACAAATGTTGCATGGTGATGAGTTGTAGGGTCTCCCCCTACCTGACTTACCTCCTCTGCCTCTTCCTCTAGATGATCTACCTCTCCCTGCATAATTAGCTTGAGAGGTAGAGCCTTCTTCATCCTGTTTCTTCCCTTTACCTTTATCCTTAACTTTCTTATCAGTATAGAGAGCAGAGGGGTTGTTACCTTTTGATTGATCTCCTGCCTTTGTAAACTTTGCTTCATGTGTGAATAGTTGGCCCATGAGTGTTGTGAGATCTGGGGTATGCATATCCATATAGAGGTCCATTGCAGTGGTGAAACTTTCCCACTTATCATCTGCCTTGAGTCCATTTGTTACTTGCCTGACTATTTGCTCCTCTTCAATCTCCTCTCCAATGCTTGCTAATTGGTCTGCCACATCTTTAATCTTGGTCACATACTCTGAGACTGATTGCTTGGGCTGCTTCCTAAGGGTTGTGAATTCAATCCACAGTTGATTCTTCCTGGCCCTTGTGTTGGAAGAGAAATATGTTGACAAGGTTTCCCAAGTCTCTTGGGAAGTCTTTACAATTCCTTACATGAGGTAAAAGAAAGTCAGATATAGAGTTAAGAAGGTAAGACCTTGCCAAAGCATCTTTTGCACACCATTGGTTGAGCCTCTCATGTTCATCCTTTGTGGGTAGTCCTCTAGTTTTAAATGAGGGCAATTCCTCATCTCCAGATATGTATCCAAATAAGCTTCTTCCTTGTAGATAGGTCTTCATCCTTAGAGACCAAGCTTGGTAATTGTTCCTGTCCAATTTGTCAATGAATGAAGGAAAACCATCTCCCATGTTTACCTTATTTGCTCTAATACCACTGTTGGGAGTGATGGTAGGATGCACTCAGAAGATTGAGTTGGTGCTGCTATACCTGCTTCACACCAGCCCTCCTTTGATTCCAGATATGCTTAGTACACACCTTAAGCTTTCAAATGATACCAAGAAAGCATATATGTACTTTGCAAATGATATGTGTAATGACCAAATCAAAACAGATAACTTGGCACTTCAAAAATCAAGAAAAACTTTCTATTTCTGTAGTGACACCTGCTCAGTCTTTCACTCAGTGTGACCAGCACACTAACAATTGATCTAATTCCTTCTGGACATATTAAATTTGCTTAACAAGCTACCATTTGCAAGTGGAATGAGAAGAAATGATAAACTACTCACTGAGAAATCAATTTAGCAAACTTATGTATACCCCCGACTTTTTAGGAATTCTGCAGATAGAGACCAGTGTGCACTTCGAATGAGATTTCTCCGAGATGGCTGATCCTTTGCCCTTGAAATTTTGTAGGCATGTAGTATGCTTAGAGCTGGTTCCAATGTGCTTTGAATCACTTGATTTGGTTCAGTAGATCCTGAGATATGCTCCTTTGAAGTTGACAGACTTGGAGATGATGACTCAGAGAAAACCAGAGATAGTGAATGTAAATCTTTCTATTAGTTCACATGAATGTACAATCTCATTGGCTTGATAGATGTAGCCTAATGAGTTGGAGATGTGCAGGCTATGGTGTAGCACTCACACACTCTATAATCAAGAGTATTAGCCTCGGGAATGATGAAGGACACCCGCGACTTTTTGATTGTGGCTTTTATAGAGAATGAGTTGAGATTTGAATTTGAATTCAAATTCAAATCTCCTATAATCACTACTCTAAAAATAAGGAGATATTCTCTCCAATTACACCATCCAAATTCCACGACTCTAAACAATTAGGTGTGTATACATAATGCCAAGTCATTTAGACTTTTACAAGAAGTAAAAATGTAATAACACATAGGTAAGTGTTCCTATGGTTCTAGCTTCACATAGTGATACCCTTCAAGGTTTCAAGCCAATCTTTCAAGGTTCCAAGCCAAGTGTGAAGGCTTGAAATGCACCAACAAAAAACACTAAAAAATAAGTGAAAGCAACAACAACAACTGAAATTTTTACCTTCCAACGCCACTTCTTGCTATACTCTTACCATCACACATTCGTCCTAGACTCGATCCCCGGCAACGGTGCCAAATTTGGTGTTGCTCTAGCTCAATGGTGAGAAACACGTTAAGAAGCTCCACCTCCTTAATGTCAGTCCGCGAAAGAGATAGGAGTGATATGAAGATCGTGAATGTGAGATGAAGTGAGAGTGAAGGTGAGAAGCATAGAAATGCACACACACATACACACACACAACGAAGAGACAAGCAAGACACAATGGAAGGTGAGAAATCAACTCTATTGCTCAAGATCTCAATTACAAGCTCAAAAATAGCTCTAATCTCGCACTAACCAACCTCAAAAATGAGCTCTCTAGCTCTTTTTATAGATTCTAGACTAGTTTTGAACGGTTTCACATCTAGTGACCGGCATAGTTAAAAAATAGGTCCTAGATACTATTTGAAAGGGTAAACGGTGTCTAAAAATAACCAAAATTGATACGCTCATTCTACCTAAGCTCCTCAAGCTCGAGGACTCCTTGGCTTGCACAAAATGGAGCTAGAAATTAAGAAAAGTGTTTTTCTATGTTACATATGTTACAATAGTGATAAAAATCACTGTTGGAGGTTTTTAAAAAGTATTTTAAAACATAATTCTTTGAAAAAAGATCCGACTGACTCCCTGCTTTGTCTTTACATGCTTCCGCATCTTCTATGCCTCTGGCTACTGCCAACACAACCTTGAAGAGTTCAAGGCATGGAAGTCCAAAGGCAAAATGAAGATGAAAAAGCTTGAGGACATACCAAAATCTTCAACTCAATCAATCAGAAGGTCTCAAAGAGAAAGCAAAAAACCTATCAGATATGGGTATGATACATCTCTTGTTACTAAAAATTCAGTTTATCTTGCCAGGATTTGCTAAATGAAGAACCAGGATCATATGAAGAAGCAATCACAAAATCAGAATGGAAAGAAGCTATGGATGAGGAGATTGAAGCACTCAAGGAGAGTGATACATGGGAGTTAGTACCCAAGAAGGACTCCATGAAGGTAATAGGATCCAGATGGATCTATAAATTGAAAAGAAATTATGATGGCACAATTAACAGGTACAAGGCCAGATTGGTAGCCAAGGGTTTTGCACAAACCCAAGGCATTGACTATGAAGAGACATTTTCTCCTGTGGCCAAGATGCCAACAATCAGAGTGTTGGTTAGTGTGGATGCATCAAAGAATTGGAACATGTACCAATTGGATGTCAAGAATGCTTTCTTGAATGGATGGATTTCAGAAGAGGTTTATATGTCACAACCTCCTGGTTATGAAGACCCTAAGAAGGTAACTTATGTTTGCAAATTAAAGAAGGCTTTATATGGATTGAAGCAGGCACCTAGGGCATGGAATTACAGGTTAACTACATACCTCCAAGACCAAGGTTTTGTCATGAGTAAGGCTGACACTTCTCTGTTCATTAAGAGAAGTAATTCAAAGGTAATCTATCTTTGTGTTTATGTTGATGACATCATCATTACAGGCAATGATGTCAATGGAATCAGAAGCATCAAAAGCCAGATGATGAAGAAATTCAAGATCAATGATCTTGGATTATTGAAGTATTTTTTGGGACTTGAATTAATTTACACTAACTCAGGGATATATATTACTCAGAAGAAGTATGTGCAGGACATGTTGAAGAAATTTCACTTGCAGGATGCTAAAGCAGCTAGCACTCCAATGGAGGTGAATCTAAAGCTAAGTGCCCATGAAGGTGATGAAGTCCAAGACATTACATGTTATCAAAGTATGGTGGGTAGCTTGAACTATGCTACCTTAACTAGAATTGATATTGCATATGGAGTTAGTGTGCTAAGTCAATTCATGCACAAACCAAGGATACCTCACTTAGAGGCTGCCAAGAGAATATTGAAGTATCTCAAGGGTACACAGAACCATGGTTTGTATTTTCCTTATACTTCTGATATTGATATAAAAGTCTATTCAGATGCAGATTGGGCAGGATGCAAGGATGATAGGAGGAGCACTTCAGGATACATTTCTTTTGCAGGTGACAAACCAATTTCATGGTCTGCAAAGAAGCAACCAACTGTTGCATTGTCTTCTACAGAGGCAGAGTATAGAGGGCTAGCTAATGCCACTCAAGAATCAATTTGGATTAAGCTTTTGGATACAGAATTGGGCCTATATACTAGGCCTCCAATTATCTTTGGAGATAATACAAGTTCTCTTCACCTTGGAGCTTATCCTATCTATCATGCTAGGACAAAACACATAGAAGTACATTACCATTATGTAAGGGAGAAGTTGCTAAGCAAGGACATTCAGCTGACTTATGTGTCAACCAACATGCAATGTGCAGATTTGCTGACTAAAGCTTTGGATGGAACCAAACTTTGCAGGTTCAAATCTATGATTGGATTACAGGATATACTTGAAGATTGAGGATGAAGACTTAAGCCAAATTGTTTGGCTTGAGGGGGAGCTGTTGGTGTAAATCACAAGCCTACACATTTGGCTTGGAAGATATCATGAAGACTCTACATGCATGAAGAATCATAGGAACATATGCTAGTGATTACTTACCACTTTACCTCATTGTAAAAGTCAATTTGACTTAGAATCTTTTGTAATCACCTACCCAAATGATTCGTGGAAAAGTTAGTTCACTTGATGGAGAGAATATCTCCAAGTTTTTAGAAGCTTGATTAGAATTTGAATTTGAATTCAAATTCTTACACATTCCATATAAAAGGGGAACTTGAAAAGTCGCGGATAGAGACATCACTCCCGAGCTTCAGTCTACTGTCATTGAGTGTGTGTAAGCACTACATCATAGTCTACACCTCTCTACACCATTAGGCAATGCTTGTCATGCCAATGGGATTGTACACAAGTGTTAATTTATAGATACATTTACATCATTCATTTCTGTGCTCACTGATTGTCTACTCCAAAGTCTGTCAACGTGTCAAGGGCATATCTCAGCCAATACTCCACCAAATTCAGTGATGCAAAGGTTGTTGGATTCAGCTCAAAGTCCTCTACATGCTGAAAAAGCTTGAAGTGATTTCATTCAGCCAATTCAGAGAAATCATCGTCGAGGTGCTCATTAGTCTATCTCTATTACAGTCCTAAAAAGTCGGGGGTATACCAAATCTTGCTAAATTAATTTCTCTTAGCATAGTTCATTATTTTACATCATTCCACTTGCAAATGGTAGCTTACTAAGCTAATTGAATACCTATAGAAGGAACTTTATCAATTGTTACTGTGCTGGTCACACTGAGCAAAACATTGAGCAGGTGTCAAGACCAAAATAGAAGGTTTTCTTGACTTTGTGACTTCCAAAGTTATCTGTTTTGATTCAATCATTACACACTTCATTTCCAAAGGACATAGGCCATCTCTTGGTGTCATTGGAAAGCTAAGTGAGTCTACTAATCAAGTCTAAAGCTAAAGAGGGCTGGTACAAAGCAGGTTTTAGCAGTACCTACTCAATCTCTTGGATCATCCATCCATCTTTCCTAACAATCACTTCGATAGACTTTTCTTTGAAATGGCTGACTAGAAATCCTTCAAATTTTGATAGTTTGTAGAAGACTTTGAGCTCATTCAAACAAGCTATAGATCTTTGAATTTGGTGAAGAAGTCAGTGAGATATGCTCTCCAGAAGTTGACAGACTTTTAGACACTATGACAAAGAACTCAGAAATGAACAATGTAGATATATGTGTTAATAAACAATGTTTTACAATACCATATGCATGAATATCATTGCCTAATGGTGTAGATAGGTTTGGGCTGGAGTATAGGCCTCACACACACACACACACTCAGAGATGATCTTGAGGAGCTCGGAAAGTGACTTGCATACCCGCGACTTTTTGATGATCATTTTTATAGAAGTTGAGTTCAAAATTTGAATTTGAATTCAAACTTTTGGCTCCCTACAATCATGCTCCTACATACTAGGAGATATTCCATCAATCAAAGCTAACTTTTCCACGAATTCTTTTTGGTAGGTGTTTACAAAGATTCCAAGTCAAATGTGACTTTTACAAAAAGGTAAAGTGGTAATTAACCACTAGAATTGATTCCTATGTATCTTCATATGTGTATGCATTACAAGCCAAATATGTAGGCTTGTGAATTGCACCAACAGCTCACCCTCAAGCCAAACATTTTGGCTTGGTCTTCATCTTCAATCTTCATGTATATCCTGCAATCCAATCATTGATTTGAACCTGCAAAGTTTGGTTCCATCCAAAGCTTTGGTTAACAAATGTGCACACTGCATGTTGGTTAATACATAAGTAGTTGAATGTCCTTGCTTAATAGCTTCTCTCTCAAATAATGGTAATGGACCTCTATATGCTTGGTCCTAGCATGATAGATAGGATTAGCTACAAGGTGAAGTGAGCTTGTATTATCTCCAAAGATCAATGGTGAGGTAGTATACAAACCCAATTTTGTATACAATAAGTGGATCCATATGGCTTCTTGGGTAGCATTAGCCAATCCTCTATACTCTGCCTCTGTAGAAGATAAAGTTATAGTAGGTTGCTTCTTTGAAGACCATGATATTGGCTTATCAACTGAAAATGAAATGTATCCTGAAGTGCTTCTCCTATCATCCTTACATCCTACCCAATCTGCATCTGAATAGATCTTAATATCTAAGTCTGATGTGTAAGGAAAATACAAACCATGATGTTGAGTGCCTTTGAGGTACTTTGGAATTCTTTTGGCAGCTTCTAAGTGAGGTACCCTTGGCTTGTGCATGAACTGACTTAGCACACTAACTCCATATGCAATATCTATCCTTGTCAAGGTAGCATAGTTCAAGCTTCCAACTATGCTTTGGTAACCTGTAATATCATCAATTTCATCACCTTCATGGGCACTTACTTTTAGGTTTACCTCCATTGGAGTACTTGCAACTTTGGCATCCTGCAAATGAAACTTCTTCAATATATCCTGTATGTACTTTCTCTGAGTAATGTAGATTCTGTTGGTGCAAGGCAATCAACAATTGAAGTTTTAATGAAGGTTTGAAGTCAAGGACTGAAGAAAAGATCAAGATATGAAGCATATGAGGAAGATGTGTATACATATGTACATTAATTCAGAGATAGCTCACTTATACTTTTGTATGGTTATGAGATTGTACATATTTTCCTATATATACAAGTAAAAATGTCAGGGCAAATATGAGAGAGCATGTGAATAGAGAAATTAGATGTTGTATGAGTCAATAGACACTTTAGAAGTGAGTAAGATCTCTCTCATCACTCAGATGTAAAGTTTTCTAGAAATGAAGAAAAGTTGCACCCGATATTTCTGAGATTTCTCATCTGTGTTGAATCTTTTTTGAAATGCTTTTGTACAAGTCTAAGTCTATGGTTGATTGACCTCTGTACAAATTTTCAACTTCTAATTGAAATCAGGCTGAGAGAATTATGTGTAGGAACATTTGTATATGAAGAACTGTTGAGTGTCTTCTAAAATAGGCGCAATCTCGATGGTCAAAGAAGTGATCAATTCTCAGTGCAGAGTGTAAAGTTTTGCACAAATGAGGAGTCAAAATCTAAATTGGAAGGTAAGCCATCTATGGCTAAAAGCATTTGCATAAACGGGTTCTACTTTGAGAGAACCAAGTGCTAGACATTAAAGGTGTCTGAATCGACTTCTCAGAAGAACAATTTTAAGCATAGGTGACTTGTTAAGATCATTTCTCAAGATTGTTTTATCAAAAACTTTACACATTTGATAAGTCAATGGGAGAGTTATGTGCAGCAGACTTTCTGTGTAGTCATCTTCTTCGCAGTTTGTTCAAAATTTTGGAAATTAAGTATTGATCCTCCAAATTGGTGAAGGTTTTGAGTTACTCTTGATATAGAGGTGCTCTAACGTCAAGAGTAGCTTTTTCTTTTGGAGATTAACACTCTCCATCAGTGGTATCAGAGCAGGAAGTATTAAAATTGAAGAAAGGAGGACCCTGAGTGTTGTAGTCATAAAGAATTCAACATTTGAAGATTCAAAAGGTGAAAGCTTGAAAGCAAAGCTTGAGAAGGAGGCCATAAGACATCAAGGAAGACAAAAGGAACTTCATTCGAAGTAAAGGTAACTTTATTCCTCATAAAGCTTGAAGGATTTAATACACAGGTGAAGAAAGGATGGGAGATTCTCTTCAGATAGAGAAGCTAGATAGAGAGAAGTATCCAGCATGGTGAATGAGGATGGAAGCTCATCTTATGAGCAAAGACTTGATAGGCTATATTACAGGTGAAGAAGAAAAGCCTCAGTTCAGAGATCCTAGTGTTCCAACTAGGAAGGAATTATCAGATTTGAAGACTTGGATGAAGAGAGATGCTCAAGCTAGGAGAATTATCTATATGGCAGTTAATGACTACTTGCTACCTGTAGTTTAGTGATGAGTAGCACCTCCTTTAATGTCAATCCGGGAAGATGTGAGGATGGTATGAAGACCTCGAGCAAGTGAAGGCACAAGTGCGTGAGTGAGAAGCACACTAACATGCACACACATACACACACACGCGCACTCAAGGTAAGACAAAGAGAGAGACAATGGAGTTCTTTTAGATTACTTCAAAAGTGCTCATACAAGTTTAGATCAATTACAAGCTAACCCCAAAAATGAGCTCTCTAGCTCTATTTATAGTTTTTGACTAGGTTTTGGCCGTGTCCAGACCTAGTGTCCGGCCTAGTTAAAAATTAGGTTCTAGGGCCTATTTGAAGACTCAAACAAAGTCTAAAAATTATGAAAATTGGTAGGTAGCTACTTCGAATGCTCCTCAAGCTCAAGGACTCCTTGGCTTGCACAAAATGCAGCTACGAAAATATGAAATGGTATCTACAATGGCTTTTAGTGATGAAAATCACTATTCTTGTAGGGATTTCTTCTAACGATTTGACATACATATCTTCGAGCTCCCTACTTTCTCCTTCTCCTTGTGTGTCCACCTCTTCGATATGCTTTAGTTTCCTAAAAAAATATTGGCCTACTTGCCAGATCGTCGTTGACTACCCTGTCTGCTTGTGCTTTCTCTTCTCTCTGACTCCCTTCGTAAGCTTCCTTGCCTTGTGAGTCCTTCAATTCCAACACCCCCCCCCTCTCTCGCATCTATCGTCCCTGACAGACCCTTGTTGGGTGGGTCGTTGGATGTAGTATTCTACAACGTCTTGTGCTAAGTGATGTTCGGCAATTCTCAACCCTTTGGCCAAGTCCGTGAGTAGAGCATCCCAATCTACCGGCCTGGGAACCTCTATATGTGGTATACATAACTTTTCTGAATGGAGAGCTTGTTCCACTGCAAACAACTGCAATAAATGTGATGGTCTGGGAATGAATATCTCTGAATGATATTCCCAGAAGCCCGTGACAAACATTTCTTCAAACGTCTGTTTGAAGCAGGCTGGTAGATACTTTATACGCGCATGCCATGCATATACAACATTAATAGATGGTGTGGCGCTCATGTCGTAGACAAGGTCCTGATTACCTTCATTAAATCCAAGAGCTGACAGATGAGGTTCCTTGACATTCTTGAAGGTCCTGAAGGTGACCAACATGAGTTCAAAAACTTTAAGGCACATTTGGGCCATGACATCTGGTACATTTTTGAACCGGATCCCCCAATGCCGAATCGTGGAAATCATATATCCTATGGTAGGTTGGCCTTTAGGTGGTGCTAAGTAGACATAATTGAGCCATTTCTCACATCCTTTGGTTGTCAGCACAGTTTTTGTGTATTCCGGCCATGACCTTCTTCGAAATACAGGGCAGTAGCATGGGTTGTATTTGATATACAAAGGCATGTTATTCCATGTCCTTACCATCTCAGGATAGGTTTCCAGCAGACGAATCCTCCACGTAGGTTGGTGTATATTTCCCTACTTGGCACTTGCTGGGATGTCGTCTGGTGCAAACTGTGTAGCGGAGGTTGGTTCTTTTGAGGTGTGGTGCTTGATTTCAACATTGTAATCCGCCATTAAGACATAGAAAGGAACATACAAATCATCGGATGTGCCGATCCACCTATGATGGGAGAGGTTTCTAAAGTAATCCGATTTTATGACTACCTCTTCCAAACGTGACATAGACGCTATCTGAACTGCCACTCTGTCATCATGGGTTGTGGCCACTTTCTCTAGCCTCTGCATCCATTCAAGAGCCTCGATCTTGACGGTGTCCATGCCCTCTTCTATTTGCTTGCCCCCTGGTGCAGGCATGGGAACGTATGGGTCTTCGAAGGTCTCCTCTATTTCAATTGGCACTAAGTCTTCAAGCTCGGGTTCTACAAGGGGAGAGGGTTGACGTTCGTATTGCATGACTTTACTTCGTAATTCTTCTAGTTCTGCTCTGAGTTTTTTGACTTCTTCAGACGTGTCAACTGTGGTTGTGACTTTGCTTGGTGACTCCTGCTGGGTTGCCAGCTGCTTCAATAGGTCATCTCTTTCTCTTTCTAATGCTACATGGGCTTCCAGAAGGTCGGCATGGGTTTCCAACACAATTTGCATACTCGCTGAGGGTATGGCCTTGAATTTATCTGGTCGATTTCCTGTAGGGAACCCTCCATGGCTACTTCCAAGTTTTCTTCGTTCTGTTTTTGTAGTCATTTATTCTCCTCGAGTGCAGTAGACATGTGTCTGCGTAAGAGGGCCAGGTTGCGTCGAAGCTTGAGATTCTCTGTTATCTGGGAGTGTAGTAGATCATCCATTTGTTGTTTTTCTTTTGCATCTGATTGGGGTGGATTGGCTACTAACTGCTCATGTTGTTCCTATAAAGTGACATACTGTTGTTGTAGTAGCCGCTTTTCCCTTTCTAGATCAATGAATCATTCTTGAAGTTCTTCATGGCTTCGGAAGAGTCTCGTATGTTGGTTATCCAGATGCTGGTAGTGTTGTTGTAGTTGCGACATATACTGATACATATTATTAAATACATTGTTAATAGGGGTGGGTGCGGGAAGGGTGTTGAATGCAGAAGGGAAGGGGAAGGGGAAGGGGAATGGGAGTGTGGATGCGGTGCTGGAAAATGGTGAAGTGGGAGGTTGGGGAATGGGAGATGGTGGGTGTATGGGGGGAGGGAGAGGTGTGGAGGTGGGTGATATGTCCAAGGGAGTGCCGTCTTATCCTTGGCTCCGTTGTTGAGACAATCCTCTTTCTGCATCATACAGTTTTGGACAAGAATAGCATTGTCAACTTCATGTGCGCCCCTGGAAGGACCAGGAGTTCGTGCATTACCTAGTTCCTTGAGTGCCTCATTTTCCAATTCAACTGTAATTTGACTATGATTTACCCATACCTGAAGAAGTCCACTTCTTAGGTTTAGGTTGACTGCATGATCATAGATCCAGTCCTCACCCAAGACAAGAGGCTCAGTGAGGTCCTCATCTTGACACACTAGTACTTTGACTGTCATTACTTCGTCTTGAATATAGAGGGGAAGTTCCACCTCGCCCATGCAAGGGGTTTCCACACCTCCCAATCCTATGAGATATGCTTCTATAGGATTGACAATTAATTTCAACTCTTGACAGTACGAAAATTTAACAGCACTAGTGGCTGCACCTGAGTCAATCAAGGCTCTTACAGTCCTTGCACCCTTTCCTTGTCCTATCTCTAAGGTTATAAAAGGACGTCGATCAATTATCCTATGAGAGCTAACACCTGAAACTTCACACATAGCCACATGATATCCTTGATCTGCATATGCATCTGTCCTAGGTTGCTCTCTACCCGGTCTTCTCAACTTCATTCTACGGATGCGTTCCAATGCTTGTGCTTGAGCTTCTTCTCGAATTCGTCTTTCTTCTTCTTTGGGTTTCTTAGCAGTGTTGAGTCGACTTAGCATCTCTTCCGTCAGAGGTTCCTGATATAACTTGACTCTACATCCGCTTATGTAGCTTGGGAGAATATCGCCTTCTAATGTGGCGAGTTGCACTGCTCCACTTGTTGAGATTCTATAAATGATCATGGGTTCGTAGCCTCTCTTCTCTAGTTTCCTCGCATGTTGTTTCAAAGTTTAGACTAGTACTAGGTCGCCTGCCTTCAAACCTTTATCCTTCACATGTATATCAAAATATGCCTTTTGCCTCTTCTTCACTGCATAGATTCCTGCTGCAGCTCTCAATCGTGTCTCGCCTAGACATTCAAGATCAAAGATTCGAGAGGAGAGTTCATGGCCTATCCAGTCATGCTCTTGTGCTACCTTCAATGTAGGTATCAAAAAGTCCAAGGGTAGCACCGCATTCTGACCGAACACCATCTGAAAGGGTGTGGCTTGGAGTACCGTTTTATAGGCCACTCGGTATGCCCAAACAGCATGGTGTAGCTGTTTGTCCCAATCACAGCGTTTATTGTTCACTAATTTCGTCAGTACATTGCATAAGATCTTATTTGTGCTCTCAGCCTGGCCATTAGCTTGGGGGTGATAGGGGGCAGACTTCTTATGTACTACCAAGAATTCTTGGAGCAGATTTTCAATAACTTCATTCAAGAAGTGAGTCCCTCTATCACTGACTAGCTCTATAGGTAATCCATACCTGGTGAACACATTCTCAAACAAGAACTTAGCTGTTGTTTGTGCATCGTTCTTTGTTGTGGCTTTTACCTCTACCCACTTAGGTAGATAGTCAGTGGCCACAATGATATACTCAGCATGTGAACCCTTAGCTTGGGGATTAATAGGACCTACAAAGTCTATTCCCCATTTAGAGAATGCACGTCCACCCATCATAGGTTTCAGTGGCATCTCATCTTTGCGTATAGGATACTGAGTTCTCTGACACACATCACACCATTTCACATAGGTATGAGCATCCATGTGAAGGGTCGGCCACCAGAAGCCCGCAAATAGTATTGCCTTGATCACCCGATCTGGTCCAAAATGTCCTCCTGCTACACCTTGGTGAGCAGTTTCCAAGATCTTTAGATATTCACTCTCATGAACACAGAGTCTCAGGTAACCATCTTTTCCACGCTTGTATAGATTATCACCAATGAGTGAGTAATCTAGGGCTTCTTGTTCTAGACTTCTTTGCCTCGTCATAGTCATGTCTGGAGGAAATGTTTTCGTCCTCAGGAAGGATACTAGGGGTTCGCTCCAATCTGGCACTATGGACACTTGATAAAGAGTGGCATGTTCCACAGGGGGTTTAGTGCAACAGATTGGGCATTCCTTGCACCACTTCTGGACATCAACTTCCATAGTCGGCCAATGCACTCCTAGTCTCCTCAGGGTCTGTAGGGTTCGTTGTTTTGATTAGTGTTGCTCTAATGCACCTACATGTGCTAATTGGAACCACTTAGCGTACTCGTCCTCTTCCACACAACAAGCCAAGATCCCTTGATTTGTGTGCTTGTACATACTTCCTGCCATGATGTGGTACTTTTGGGCTTTTACTACCTCTCTATCCTGTGTGGCTATTACTGGGTGGTTAGGCCCATATGTCAATACTGGCACTAATGGCTTAGCCCACTGCGGCACCACTTCCAAATTAAACAAGTAAGCATCAGGTAAGTCATCTGATACTCCTTGTGGGGCCTCTCCAAATGTGAGCCTAGAGAGATGGTCTGCTCTCAAATGAGTCCTGCCTTTCCTCACTACTACCTCAAAGTCATATTCCATTAGTAAGAGAAACCATCTTACTAATCTGCCTGTATTACACGGCTTGTTTACCAGGTACAGTAGACCTTGGTGATCAGTAAAAAATTTGAACTTATTTGCAAGCAAATAGTGTCTAAACTTCTTAACTACATATACCATGCCTAAGCCTTCTCTCTCAGTAGTAGTTTAATTTCGTTTAGCTGCATTCAATTGTCTACTGGCATAGGCAATCCGGAGATCCATATTACCTTCACCAGTAGGTTGTGCGAGTACACATCCAATCGCATAATTGGATGCATCCACATGAACATGAAAGGGTTTATTCCAATCTGGTGTGGTCAAGATTGGTGTTGAACATAATCGCCATTTAAGCTCATTGAAGGAATTCTCGCATTCATCCGTCCACTCAAAGTTAGTCAAAAGTCCATACAGAGGCTTTGCTATGATGACATACATGTGTATAAACCGTCGGTAATAACCACAACGCCCCATGAAAGCTTGTACTTCCTTGACATTCTTTGGCCTAGGTAGCTCAGCTATGGCTCTCACTTTCTCTTCATCAGTGGATATGCCATTTTTTGACACTATGTGTCCTAGAATCTTGCCTTGCCTGACCATAAAACCGCACTTTTCTGGGTTCAGGCAGACTTGATATTCTCTACATTTGTCAAAGATTTGTCTGAGTTCAGGAATATGGGTTTCTCTAATGTTGGAATGAGCACAGAGGTCATCAACATAGACTTCTAAGTTCTTCCTCAGGAACTCTTTAAATATGTGGCACATCAGCCTCTAGAAGGTAGCGGGTGCATTGGTAAGCCCAAATGGCATTACTCTAAAGGCAAAAATGCCCCACTCAGTGGCAAAAGCCGTCTTATGCTGATCTTCTGGAGCTATGGCTACTTGATTGTAGCCCAAAAATCCATCAAGGAAGCTGTACACTTCCTTGCCTGCTACTCTTTCTAAGAGATGTTCTGTGATAGGAAGCGGATAGTAATCTCGAATTGTGGCTGCATTGACCTTCTTCAAGTTAATGCATACACGCAACTTTCCATTTTTCTTGGGCACCACTACGATGGGGGACACCCACTCAGTGTGCTCAATTTCATAGATGAATCCAGCTTCAACCAATCTATCTATCTCCTCTTTGATCTTAGCAGCATAATTATCATTATATGTGTATGGCTTTTGCTTAGAAGGTTTGGCATCTGAGGTCATGGGGATAGTGTGTGAGCATATGTCAGGGTCCACACCTTTCAAATCCTTGTAACTCCAAGCGAATACATCTCTATATTCTCTTAGCAAGGCTATCAATTCGTGCTCTTCGTCTTCCGTCAGGTCATGGCCTATGTACGTGCATCTCTCTTCTCCTTCTTCCACGGCTACCACTATTTTCTTGGTGGTTTCTTTGTCCCCTGATTGCGCCTCTCGTTTAGGCATTCTGATCATCCTGTCATCTATCTCATACTTCTTAAAATTTTTCGGGACCTCAAATAAAGATTCTTCCTCTTCTGGTGTGACTTCTCTCTTCTTTCTTTTCTTTCCTTCTTCCTTCGGGGTCACATGTGTGGCTAGCCTTACATAATTTGTAAGCTCTCCATGCCTCTGGGGTTGAAATTCTACTTCATAGAAGTATTCTTCATCTGATGCAAAAGGTGGGTCCATAATGATTGACTCTAAATCAGAGTCACTTGCATCCTCAAATGCATCAGGGCTAGGTTCACACTCTTCTAACACTGCCTCTCCCATGATTGGCTCTATGGAGAAGACTGAAATGTCATAGCCATCTTCATCACAGTGAGGTGTCCATTGTTCTTCATTGATGGCTACATCCATTGTTGCTAGGATTTGTGCCCAGCCGTGGGGTTCAAATTCTTTGTCAGGAAAGACTACAGGTGCATAGGCTGGGTCTTGAATTGATCTATGTGTTTCTTTTGCACCCATCTCTCTGGCTTCTTCTCTCTTCTCTTCTTCTACTACTACTTTGCACATCCATAAGTCGGTGTCTTCATGCATCCATGAGGATCCTGATCCTATGGAATGCACCGATTCCGTATCATCTTTGGCTCTATGGAGGGGATTCCATTGGATAGGAGGGACATCTCTATGAGAGTAATCTTTGAGATTCACCTTGGTCGTAACACCCAAGTGTTGCAGGTACAAGGAATTGGTTCCCCAGTCCTGTACCACTTGCAATTGTCGCATAAAGGGTCATCCCAAGATCATTTCATAGGCATGATTTTTGCTAAAATCACATATAGCAAATGTGTGCTCGAACTCAACACCACATCTGGTGAGAGTTATTCCTTCTAACAGCCCTAAGGGTCTCTCTATGTGACCATCGGCCATTTGCAATTTCATCCTTGTGGGCCTGATGTTGCTCTAGCACAATGGTGAGAACCACGTTAAGAAGCTTCACCTCCTTAATGTCAATCCGCGGAAGAGATAGGAGTGATATGAAGATCGTGAACGTGAGATGATGTGAGAGTGAAGGTGAGAAGCACAAAGATGCACACACACATACACATACACAATGAAGAGACAAGCAAGATACAATGGAAGGTGGGAAATTAGTTCTATTACTCAAGATCACTATTCAAGCTCAAACTAGCTCTAAGCTCACACTAGCCAACATGAACCAACCTCAAAAATGAGCTCTCTAGCTCTTTTTATAGTTTCTAGACTAGTTTTGACCGGTTTCACATCTAGTGACCGGCCTAGTTAAAAAGTAGGTTCTAGAGGCTATTTGGAAGGGTAAACGATGTCTAAAAATAACGAAAATTGGTACGAGCATTCTACCTAAGCTCCTCAAGCTCGAGGACTCCTCGGCTTGCACAAAATGGAGCTATGGATTACAAAATGGGGTTTTGTCTATATTACATATGCTACAAGAGCGATGAAAATCACTGTTGGATGTTTGAAGAAGTAATAAAAACATAATTGTTTTGAAAAAATGATCCGACTGGCTCCCTGCTCCGTCTTTACATGCTTCCATGTCGTCTGTGCCTCTGACTGTGCCTCTGACTGTGCCTCTGACTGCTTCCAACACCCCCCTCCCTCTCGCTTCTGTCGTCCTCGACAGAACCTTGTTGTGCGGTCTGCCGGATGTAGTTTTGTAGGAGGTCGTGAGCGAGGGTGTGCTCAGATACTCGAATGCCTCGGGCCAGATCAGCCTCGAGCTTCTCCCAGTCTATCGGTTGCGGTTCGTCGGGTGGCGGGAGTTGATAATGCGTGGAATAAACCATTCGCTCACAGGCAAAAAGTTGCAATAAATGTGTGGGCCTGCTGATGAATACCTCGGAATGGTATTCCCAAAACCCGGTGGTGAACATCTCTTCAAAGGTTTGTTTCTAGCATGCCGGGAGGTATTTTATTCTATAGTGCCAGGCATAACACACCCGGAGCGATGGCGTTGTGCTCATGTCATATACTAGATCAAAGTTACCATGCTCAAATCCCGGGGTGTTTACATGCGGTGCCTTGACGCGTCGGAAGACTTTAAATATCATTTGCATCATGTCAAAAATTTTGACAGTCATATGCGCTGCGATATCATCCATATGCTTCAGGCGAGGGAGCCAGTGACGGATTGTAGCCATCATATAACCAACAGTGGGCAACTCGGTGGGCGGCTTGAAGTAGGGGTAATTCAGCCAATCCTGACACTGCCTATTGTTTTGTACTTTGATAGCGAATGCAGTCCAGGAGCGGCGTCGTGGTACTGGTCCCCAGCAAGGATTATACTTTAAATGTAAGGGCGCTTTCACCCATGTGCTCATCATTTCTGGGTACTTCTGGAGGAGGTCTTTGTGCCAACCAGGTTGATGGATCTCTCCTCTTTGCGCATTTGGTGGCAAGTCCGCCGGCTCGAATTGTGTAGCATGCGTGGGTTTCATGCCGGTTTCTTTCTCTATAGCTAGCTGATATTCAGCCATTAACATGAAGTACGGTTTATACTGCAGTTCATGCCCAGATATATAGCGTCGGGGGGCCAAATGAGCAAAGAAGGGGGATTGTAAGATTCTCTCTTCAATCATGGCCATGGCATGTAACTGTGCCTCTACTCTGGCCGAATGTGTCGTTCCAAGTTCTTCGATCGTCTTCATCCACGCGGGGGTAGGAAGTTCATAGGTCATCTGGCCTTCGGCCGTGACTTGTCCGCCTGGGATGGGTATTGGCTCGTATGCTTCTTCAAACGTTTCCTCCACCGGAATGGTTATGTTCTCATCGTCAGCTGGGATCTCCGGTGGGGAATCAGGCCGTGGTGGTGCTTCGTATACATCTATGCGTGATTGGAGAGTGGTTACCTGGGCCCGTAATGCGTTGCGTTCTTCTAAGATGTCAAGAGCAGGGTCCACAGGTTCTGGTGCTTCTGCTGCCACTGGTACTTGTTGTGGTGCCGGTTCTCTGAGCTGTAGTAACTTGTGATCTTCTTTTAGCTTCTGATGCTCTTCGTTCATTCGATCATAGTCCTCTAGCAGTCGAACATGGTCATCTAGCAACATCCGCATCGATTCGGATGGGATTGCCTTGAATCTGCTAGGACTTAATGGTTGTTCTGGATGGTCCAATGCCGCTTCCAAATTTTCTCTATTCTGCTCTTGGAGTCTCTGGTTCTCCTCCTGGGCTGCGGCAAGGTGCCTCCTGAGTAAACCCATATTTCTTGTCAGGGTCGCGTTTCTAATTGTTTGGGCTCGAAGCAGGTTGTCCAGATCAGCAGTGACTTCTTTTGTTTTCTCTTCACTTTCTAGTTCTAGCTTATGATATGCCTCTCTTAGTTCTTGGTATCGCGTATTTAAAGAGGCATTCTCGATTGATAATGAATTAAGCTGCGACTGTAATTCGTTGGTCGTCCTCTGCAGCTGTTGATAATTGTTGCCAAGAGATGCAAACTCATCTCGTACTTGTGACATGCATGTGAGCATTTGTTGAAGTGCAGTGTCTATGGTTGGCGATAATAGTAATGGAGTGCTAAGTAAGGATGCGGTGGAAGTAGATGCAGCGGGGATGGGAAATGGGGTTGGGAAGGTGGATGCAGTGGTGATCGTGGAAAATTGTGACGTACCTAAATATGATGGTGCTGTGAGTGGAGTGGGTGCTGGTGCGGTGGGTGGTGATATGTCCATGTCATTGGACGTGTCAAGTGCGGTGACTGTGAAAAGCGGTGTGTATGTGGGTGGTTGTGTAGGTGTGAAGACGGGATTTACAAATGTAGAGTAATTTACAGGGGGGATGGCTGGAGCAGCTTGGTGAAAAGGGGAAATAGGGGTTACGGTGGGTTGGGGAGGTGAAACTGGTGAGAAGGTTAGTGGGGTTAGAAAGGTGAAAGGGTGTCTTAAAGATGGGGGAAAAGCGGGGAAGGATGAAGGGGTGAAGGGGTTAACATGTAGATGAGGTGGAGTGGGTACGGGCATGGTGGCATGAATGGGCAGGGCAAAGGGTGTGGCTATGTTGCCGTGGACTGGTGTGGAGGTGGGAGGAGCAGGTGGGTGTGCTGGGGATACAGGATGGGTTGGTGAAACATGAGGTGAGAGAGGAGTAGATGGTGTGGATGTTATTTCAAGGATCGTGGTAGTATGTACAACGGTAGTATGTGGTGGGGAGTCGACTAGGATGGCTTCTTCGGTGAAGGATCTTTCCGGCCGTAGGCGTGCATCTTGCGCCTGGTGGGATGATTGAGCACCTACCGGAACTCGAATATATTCACCTGGTTTTGATAGGAAGCGAACTCTGCGAGGGTCATATTGGGGGAGTGGCTTCCTTTGTAAATATCTCAGTGCTTCGACCGGGCCAATGGATTTGACCAATTCTCTGAACCCTCTGATGTAGACTTCTTCAAACCCTCCGGAGACTAGTTCTTGTTCGATTAGGGTTTGGCTCTCTTCTTCAGTCAATTTCTTCCGTGCCCAGACTTTCTCCATCGTACGATATAATTTCTTGATTGCCAGCGTGTAAGCTGCTGCTTTGAAAGTCTCCTCTTCGTGCGTGCTGGTGTCACCTTGTGCATCGGTTTGTTGACCTTGGCCGTCTGTCTGTCCTTTTTCTTGGGAATCATGCGTGCCCTGGCTGGCTTCGTCATCACCTTCGTCGTCGTCGGTGGCTGTTCTTTCGTCATCAGAGCTCGACACAACTTGTCCCTGTGGCAGATCTCGCGGTGTGGTAGGGTAACTGGGGCGTTCATATTCTTGGGAGAACATCTGTGCCTCTGAAAACTGGAATTCATTTGAGAATGCATCAGGCATTTCAAAATCGAATGTTGTGTTTATTGGTTCTGCCTCCATGTGTGGTATTGGGAAAGAAAAGGCTTCCGCACCAATAGTGGTGGGAGCTTCTGCTGTCGTGGTGGTGGGTTCTGTGGTTGTAGCTGCCTGAGGTGTAACGGTACTAGTAGTGCCCTCCGTGACCACTGGTCTAGACAACCTTATGCGAATAGGTTGCACTGTGGGAGCGGCTTTTGTCGGTGATTGTGCTGGAGAGGGTTGTGGTGATGGTGACTCTGGCACTTGAAGGCAAGGAATGGTGCCTCTCATGCGCTTACCTGCCCGTGTTCTACTGGGCTTCCTGGCTTTCTTCGTCGTTCCTTTGAATGCTTTCAGCTCTTCTCCTGTTAATGCACGTTCAATTGGCAAATCATAGGCCAAGCACATATAAACAATTCTTGTGAGCGCACAACATCCATTAAGCACTTTCTTGCGTTCCCATCTGTGTTGTGCCAAATACATTTGATCAATGATCCAGCTCGCCAGATCAACCGTCTGAGGTCCCGTACATGCCAAGTACAATCCAAACCATATTCTTTTGTGTGGCATGGTAAATCTGTCCTGAGCGGGGAATGCAAAATGTTGCATGCATATCCGTAGCGGCTTTGACAGCTCAGGTGTAATTGCTGAGATCTCCTCCCACTTAGTGACATCCCCACGTTTCATAGGGTCTGGAATTAATCTTTCTCGATCTGTGGGCGTGTGGGTGCCATGAATTTTGATGGCAGCTCTCATTAAATCCTTTGAGAGGTAAAACCTTTTGTAAGGGGGATCATCCACTAAAGAGGGCAAAATAAAAGTTCTTGGGATATCCTTATTCTTTGAGGCCCGCAACGTAGTGATTAAATAATAACACCTATAAAAGTCGGGTTTGGGCAGGGGATCACTGAAATACTCCGTGAAGCCTGCTCTGGCCCAAACGTGAGTTAAGTCCTGGGTGTTCTGTAAGGCTTCGAACTCTCTGGAGAAGAATTGGTATTTTCCCCACGTGCGGTCATCAAACGTCAAATTGGATTCAAATATAAAATCCGCGTCCGCTAAGGGTCCTGCAAGTCCCTGAAACCAGTGAGAGTTACGGTGTATCTTTTCTGTGTAGCCCATAGGTGGGTTATCGATCGGCATGGGCCTTGGAAATCCTTGGAATTCGGGCGGTGGAGCAGTAGGGTGGGATTCTGCTCGTAACACATTGAGGGGCACTACAGCTACACTGGGGCCTGCTCCGGATGGTCCTTCGTCGGTTTGCATGATGATTGGTGTGTTAATGAGAAAGATCTGCTACAAAAGATTAACACATTAGCATGGAAATTAATTATGATCCCATTAAAGTGAGACCGCAATCCCTTTCCATAGCTGATGCGTAACCCGTGTAGCCAAGTGCTGTGATGTGATGGATGCAATGCTTCTTGCAGCACTAGTGCAGGTCTCTAGACACCTACACGTTTCAGATGATGCATACATTTCTTGATGAGATGAGATTATGAGTGATGTGTGATGATGGTGGGTGAATTTATACAAGGTTTAAAGGTTAGTGATTTATTACAAGGTTGTATGTTAGTCGGGGGGGTAGTTTTGTCAGACATGGGGTTAGGGGGAGACGGTTGGACACGCTTCGATATCCATTTCCTAAGAGTCTTTGAGTGGGTGGTGGGTTTCTGCTGAGGGGCAAAAGGTAGTATCGGGTGTGGTGGTATTGAGGGATGGAAAGATTTGTGAGGGGTATATATTACATGGCTTAAGGGTTGAGCTATGATACATGGTTTGGGTACCCAAATCTGCGTGGGTGTGGGTCTATGGGTTAGGTATTTCTTGGCGATCCAAATTTGTCGAATGCTCGGACCTATAGAGGAAGGTCGAGGGGATGGTGGATACTGATTCTGTTTCTACCCTGCCTTTTGCTTGTCGATCTCTGCTTGGTTGGAGTTCTTCGGTGCTTTTTGTCCTTTTGGCACCCATATTTGTCTGGTGCCGCTTCCTTTGGGTGGCCTAGACTGCTTCTCTTGTTGTGTCTTCTGATACTGCCGTCGGTCTGGGTTCCTTCGTCGTGGTTGACTCTGTTGTTGTTGAGGTTGAGAGGTCGGATGGACACTCTGCTTTGGAAAAGAAGGGAGATCCAAAACTTGCGTGACCTGCCCATTAGGAAGTGATTCGTTCTTTAACTTTAATCTAGGCCAGTCCGCAACAAGTTTGGAAGGATGAGCACCGCAGGGTGTCGTGCTCATTTGGCCGCTGATGCAACCCACCTGACCGCTGATTGTGTCCATCTGCCCTAGCGGATGGGTAGCTGCCTCTTCTAGTTTGCAGGAAGTCCCCGGGAAGATCTCCTGTCGTCCTTCTGATTGACAACTATCCATAGCCAAGCCCAAGTGGGTTGGTGTAGACGTAACGTGACTGGTCTGACCCAAGATCTTCCGGTCTTCCGTCGCATGCGTTTCATAGGGTCTAGGGTTACAAACCTCAATCGGAATGCCATTAGGGAAGTCAAGCGGTATCACTCGCTTCTGTTCTAAGGTTCCAATCTGTAAGGAGCCTTGTCTAAGATTTAGGTCCACTGAGTGATCGTATAGCCAATCTTGGCCAAGGATTAGGGGTTCTATCAGGTCGTCATCATGGCACACTAGTAGCTTCGCTGTCATGGTCAAATCCTTAATGAGGATAGGAAGGTCCACCTCACCCATGCAAGGGGTTTCCATGCCTCCTAGCCCTATGAGGTATGCCTCAATTGGCCGCATTTCTATTCCTGAATCCTTATAGTGGGACCATCTAATCGCACTAGTCGCAGCACCTGAGTCAATTAAAGCCCTGAGTTCTTGGCAAGGGTTGCCGTGCTCTAGCCTAACTGTAATGAATGGTCTCCTGTCCACTATGCTAGGATGAGTGGCTGACTTTACTTGACACATGGCCATGGGATATCTGGGTGATGTTTCCAGATGGTTATAATGTTCTCTCCCTAGTCCTTGTCTTCTTAGCTTCATGCGCTTAATGCGTTCTATGGCTTCTGCCTGAGCTTCAGCTCGTATTCTATTTTCTTCCTCCTTACGCTTCTTTGCCAACGTGAGTCGTCTAAGCATATCCTCAGTAAGAGGTTCCTGATATAGCTTGACTCTACAGCCACTAATGTAATTAGGCATTATATCTCCTTCTAAGGTGGCTAACTGTACTGCTCCACTTGTCGAAAGTCTGTTAATGATCATAGGTCCATAACCTCGCTTTTCTAACTTCCGTGCGTGTTGTTTCAGCGTATACACAAGAACTAAATCTCCTTCTTTTAGGCCTTTATCTTTCACATGTGCATCAAAATATGCTTTCTGTCGCTTCTTCGTTGCGTATATTCCTGCTGCTGCTTTCAGCCTGGTCTCTCCTAATCGTTCCAAGTCCATTATTCTCGTTGATAATTCATGGCCGGTCCACTAATGTTCTTGTGCAACCTTAAGGGTCGGTATCAAGAAGTCCAAAGGAAGCACTGCATTCTGACCAAAAACCATCTGAAAGGGAGTTGCATTGAGTACGGTCTTGTAGGCCACTCTATATGCCCAAACAGCGTGGTGTAACTATTTGTCCCAATCTGAACGTTTGTTGTTCACGAGTTTCGTCAGTACGTTACAAAGTATCTTGTTAGTGCTTTCAGCCTGACCATTGGCCTGAGGATGATATGGTGCAGATTTCTTGTGAATCACCATAAAATCCTGTAACAAATATTCAATGACTTGGTTTAGAAAGTGAGAGCCTCGATCGCTCGCTAACTCTATAGGCAATCCATATCTTGTAAAGACATTTTCAAATAAGAATTTTGTAGTCGTGTGAGCATCATTCTTTTTTGTGGCTTTTGCCTCTACCCATTTGGTTAGATAATCTGTGGCAACAATAATGTATTCCGCATGTGTACCTTTTGCAGGGGGGTTGATGGGTCCTACAAAGTCTATACCCCACTTAGAAAATGCACGTCCGCCCATCATGGGTTTCAATGGCATTTCATCTCTGCGAGTAGGAAACTGAGTTCTTTGGCACACATCACATCTCTTTACATAGGTATGAGCATCCATGTGAAGAGTGGGCCACCATAATCCTGCAAAGAGAATGGCTTTGACTATCCTATCTGGTCCAAAGTGACCTCCTGCAACACCTTGGTGTGCAGTCTCTAGTATGCTCAGATAATCGCTCTCATGAACACATTGTCTTAAATATCCATCTCGTCCTCTTTTGTATAAATTATCGCCAATAAGTGAATAGTCTTGAGCTTCCTGCTCTAGACTGCGTTGTCGAGCTAAGGTCATGCCTTGAGGGAATGTGTTCGTCCTCAAGTATGTCACTAAAGGTTCACTCCAGTCTGGTGTGAGAGACACGTGATATAATGTAGCATGCTCTAATGGTGGTCTTTCACAACACACCTGACATTCCTTACACAACTTGTAGACATCTGCTTCCATAGAAGGCCAATATACTCCCGATCTCTGCAGAGTCTGTAATGTTCGATGTTTTGAATGATGTTGCTTTAGTGCACCTATGTGTGCTAATTGCAACCAATTCGCATGTTCTGATTCATCTACACAACAAGCAAGAATCTTTTGATTATCCTGTTTATATATGCTTCCTGCCATTATTTGATATTTCTGAGACTTGGTAATCTCTCCTTCTTTGATCTTTATCCTAGGACTCTTGGGTCCGTATGTCAGAATAGGGACTATAGGCTTAGCCCATTCTGGTTCTATCTCAAGGTTAAACAGGTATGCATCTGGTAATTCATCCGCTACTCCTTGAGGAGCTTCTCCTGAGGTTAATCTTGAAAGGTGGTCAGCTCTAAGATGCATCTTTCCTTTCCTGACTACCACTTCAAAATCATACTCCATGAGTAATAGAAACCAACGTATCAGTCGTCCTGTGTTACATGGTTTGTTGACTAAGTACAATAGGGCTTGATGATCTGTAAAGAACTTAAATTTGTTGGCCAACAAGTAGTGCCTAAACTTCTTTACTGCGTAGATCATTCCTAATCCTTCTCGTTCCGTCGTGGTGTAATTTCTTTCTGCTGCATTCAATTGTCTGCTAGCGTAAGCTATGGGGAGATCTATGTTACCTTCATTCGTGGGCTGTGCTAACACACATCCTATGGCGTAATTGGATGCATCCACATGTACATGAAATGGCTTACTCCAATCTGGGGTAGTCAATATAGGTGCTGAGCACAAGCGTCGTTTAAGTTCTTTGAATGAATTTTCACATTCATCTGTCCACTCAAAATTGGTTAAAAGAGAGTACAAAGGCTTGGCTATGATTGCATACATGTGTATGAATCTCCTATAATAACCGCAATGGCCCATAAATGCCTGTACCTCTTTCACATTAGTTGGTCTAGGTAATTCTGCAATTACCTTCACCTTTTCCTCGTCCGTAGAGATTCCATTTTTTGACACAATGTGTCCTAGAATTTTGCCTTGTCTGACCATGAAAACGCATTTTTCTGGGTTCAAACAAACCTGATATTCTCGACATTTGTCAAATATTTGTCTTAACTCTGGGATATGTGTCTGTCTTACATTCGAATGAGCACATAAGTCATCGCCATAAACTTCCAAGCTCTTGCGTAAGAATTCCTTGAAAACATGACTGTTAAAGGTTAATTTCGTCGTTTACTATTAACGTAACTGTTAATTGCCTACCGCGGACGTTAATTACTACTTCAACACAACATCCCTTCGGAGACTCCAGAATCTGGTTCCATACCTGTGTACCAGATATTTCCGAGTCTCTCCCCTTTGCTCTGAATTCAATATTACCGCAGAAAATACACTGCCTCGAGCCACGTGGGTCCTTGGGAGTGGTAGGGGTCTGTTAGACAGAGGCCCTGTACTATTTTCCCAATTTCTCACTCAACCGTAGTTGTGGCTATTCCGTCTTAGCTCAGTTTTCGCTCCTGAGCAACTTCAATTAGACCAACGTACTGGACTCCGAGTTCTCAGGCTGTTCTGCCATAGTAGTTGAGCAGTAGTCTGAGATTACAGTCCAACACTTTTAGTAACTTAACACACAACCCTTCTTATCAGTTCACAGACTTACCGCGTGTCTACCTTTCAAATCGTAATATCTACGGATCATAAGACGCATCGCAACCGTGTTGCCATTCTACGCGTACTTAGGTATTACTGGCGTTACCTTGAACACAGACTACGATACCAACTCAGTCCCTTACAGAGAATCACACCAACTCATGTCCATCCTTCACACTTACTTATCCCACCGCAGGAATAGCAAATGGACAACACTCTAACACCTTACGCATAATCAAGTCACCTCAACTCGTTACCGAACAGAATCTCACAATCGCAGTACCGACTCGTAACACACAGTGTATCACACATACACAGTCGAATGATTACACAGAGAAGGTGCACAGACAGGACAGAACCAAGACACTCTACTCGTTTGCACACAGTAGAAGAAGTGAAGTAACCCCAAAAACGAGAACTCTCACAATATATTCGCAACTTCCCAAAAAAACGGGGGGCTCTCTCTGATGCCCTCTCGTCCCTTTTCATTGCTTTAAATAGAGTT
Organism: Ceratopteris richardii; assembly: GCA_020310875.1. Lineage (NCBI taxonomy): Eukaryota > Viridiplantae > Streptophyta > Polypodiopsida > Polypodiales > Pteridaceae > Ceratopteris > Ceratopteris richardii. The sequence continues at coordinate 115,369,997 of CM035435.1, forward strand.
TTGTTACAAGGCTTTTACGCGAATCTTTCTTTACCGCGTACTTTCAGGAGGGTTCTTTCTACATTAAAAACCTCTGTCTAAGTACAATTGTCCTTTGTTCGGCGGCCGTCTAACACTGGCACGCACGGTGGACTCGAACCCGCAAGTGCAATACTGTAGGTGATATCCTTTTGCCTGGGGCTATGCATCAGAAAGACTCAGGTTAATCGTTCATAATGTCCATATCCTGCTGGTGATTCTACAACTATCTTCCAATCCCGAATATGTCGCTGTACGTGGTAGGTCGTCTCTTTCTCCATAATGTCCTCAAACTCGTATAGCTGGTTTAGTTGCCTCAAGGACTCAATACTTTAGATACTCGCAGCTCTTCCTTTAAATAGCTTTTTGAACATCTAAGCCCTTCTGAAAAACATGTCGATTTATACATATAATAAGAATCTACTCTTGATTTCGTTGTTACCTGGGCCCACCTTCTTGATCTTGTGCTTTAAGCGCTTCGTGTATGGAATCAAAGTACCCTCTGTGCTGTTGAATCCATGTCTTCTGTAGAAGTCATGTAACCATACAGTATCCTATCACCACCTGGCTGAGATATCCATTTATATTGTCTGTCGGTCCATGCCAGGAATTAACTCCCCAATCCTTTCTGATCGCACTTGTTCTAGTGGCGGAACAAGTCCACTGTCCCCAGGGTGACTTAGCAAACTGTAGGAGTCCCATCCTCTGGTGATGTTGTCGAAGTTCTTTGACATTCTCCATCAAATCCTCGTCATTATCCTGTTCGTTTCGCCTTTCGTCTTCCGAATCGCTAGCAATGATTACTTCTCCCGAGTCGCTGGAAATGATCAATTCTTCCCCGCAGTTGTATTCGCACTTTGTCACTCCCCGTCTTGCTTTCGTCTGCATCGGCACCATCCTTGACGCTACCTTGCTTCATCACCCTTTCCGGCCACCATGAAGAGCGTTGTCTTTCAGTCTTGTTCCACACTAAGTCACACAGCGTACGCCTAGTGGCTTGCCAGCTCGATCGAAGCCACTGTAATGTAGTATCGGTTGTAGTCTCAACACGGTTCGATGTAAGTGTGCGTTCCCGGGTATTCGTATTTATAAGTGCGAGACCTTGAGCTGCCAGTCGCTAGAATGATGGTATTCCATTCTGATATGACATTTTAGGCTGCTTACCGAGATTCTAGAATCAAGAATCATCATTGTGGAGATTGGTGCTGGACTTGGAACGTCTTTTACATGTGTGAAAGTATTATGCACAAAAAATCGTGACTTCTAATACTAACTTTCGGACTTAGTATTATCGGGTCCTCGGGACTCGTACCCGCAAGTACCTACGGTTCGGATACTATACCTTCTAAATACATACTTCTGGCAAGCCTAAATGTTCGGGTAATTTTCTTTTTGAGGGTTTCTAACATTTGTACTATGGTGGTAGGTTCTAATAATTGGGCGTCGGTTCTTACTGCACTGAGGGCTATGGCTTGATTTAACAAAATTTCAGCTTGAGTTTGAAGAAAAGCCTCCTGGAGATAGAAGTCGTTGGCTAGTGCCGCATCTCGGGCTGTCGTTATTTCCACTAGTTTGTTCTGCATTTCTCTGATGCACTCCTTCTGGTTGCGTATCTGGTTGTCGTTGCGTTCAAACTGTTGGTTTTGGAATGCCAGACTTTTCTGCAGTGAATCTCGTTCTCTGCGCGTCCTTTCAATATCCTTTTGGTATTGGCCTTCCTTTATTAATTGTTTTTTGAGAATGCTGTTGACCGCGTCGGCACATTCTTCGGCTCGCCGTAATCGTTCTTGAACTTCGGCAGCTTCTTTCTGTTGCTCCTGCATCGTCTGGGTGGTTTCTTGTAATTGACGCTTCGTGTCTGCGATCAGTTCTTCGAGAGAGACGTTGATATTTGCTTGTTCTTGAAGGGCGGCCTTCAGTGTCCGAATTTCCTCATGTGCATCGTGTATGAGTTTGTCTTTAGCAGCTATCTGGTCCAGGGCTTCATCTCGTTGTTGTACTAGCGTCTGTTCTATCGAAACTCGTGCTTCGAGTTCTGCTAGCTGTGCCCGCAGTTGATGATTTTCGGTCTTTACGGCATCAATTTCTTCCTGGAGGGGGGCGATGTCGGCTTCCAGGGTGTCTACCTTGTGCTGGTATTCGAGTTTCAGGTGGTCCGTGGCTGCCGAAAATTGGGCGGGTAGCTGGTGTGATAACTGGATGAGGTACTGCCCCATGGCGGCAAGTTCCGAGAATGCGTTCGGTGGCGGTGGTGGGGGAGGACGACGAGGTTGAGAGGATGTGTCGGTGAGGAGTTGCTGGGAGTTTGGTGGAGAGTAGTTAGGGGAGGAAGAGGAAGATGCTGTGGGTTCATCGGTGGGTGGGAGGGGTGGTTCAGGTGGGGGTAGGGGTTTGGCAGGAGGTGGTGTAGGGAGGACGGTGTCTGAGGGGTTTACCTTGGCGAGTGTTTCTGTCTGGTTGATGGCGTCGATGAGTTGATCCAGGGCTTTGGTGGCCGATTCCTGTTCATCTTGGTGCTGCTCCGATTCTTTTTCTGTGGATACTAGTTCCGTCTCTGCTTGATCCGGCTGGTCTGGTTGCTCCGTCGATGTTTCGATGTGTGTGGTGGTGTCGTGGTACGTTTCTTCTTGGTCGTCTGGCTTGGTCTCCTGATCTTTTCCGGGGGATCCTTGGACTTCACTCTCCGAGGAGCTGATCCGAATTCGCTTGGTACGGAAGAGCTGATTAATTTCTTCGTCTTCTTCTTCGCTGTCCTCGATTGGTTGGGCGGACTCTTCGTGTCGAAGTGCGGGGCCTGCGGGTGGGGGTTGCGCGGCGAGGATGGTTGGGAAAAGGAAGGAGATGATGTGTGGAAGGCGAGAGCGGGGGGTAGAACCCTTTTGGAGCTGTTTTACGATAGCTACACATTCTTTATGGATTCTATGGAAGAAATAGGAGGCAAAATTTACCGGTTCGCGGGCAGCTAAATCTAAGGCGGAGTAGAAGGGGCGAGAGATGCCATAAGTTTGTTTCTGCAGGTTAAGGATGGCTACAAGGAACTGGAGGGCGGATCGCTCGGGTTCGGGGCGACATAGGATGGCGTATTCGTTTGATGATGAACGGGGAAAGAGTTTGGCCATACGGGCTACAGTGATGGTAGGGCCATTTTCGCAACCTTGCGGGGTGAGGCGGTAGGCGTCGGCGAAGGCTTGGAAGGTGATGACGGTTCTGTGTGGGAGGGAAAGGAAGGCCCACTGTCGTTTGGTGGCGGAGCTTTTGGCAATGGCTTGAATGATCTGTGCGGAGAAGGGATGGGTTTCCACTGAGTGCCAAGGCAACTCAGCGAAGATGGCCAACCCTCTGCATCTCAGGTATTCGCCTACGTCTGTAGGGATGCCTTCGCGGAAAGAAGCGTAGTTGGCTAGAGCTTCCATGGCGTTCACAGTGCACACTTACAGAAAACACAGAATACACAATCACGAAAACACAATAGCGGTTTTTGGCGCAACTCAGGGGTTTAAATATGGAGAACACGGTGTGGAGGTGAGGATCATTGTGTGGTGCGGGAACGATACGGTTTGCATGCTGGCGTGCGTACTGAGTGATCGGTAGGGAGAGGCGGCTGGTATCATAAAGATCTGTACAAAAGACGGCTAAAAGCAAAACGTATAAATTTGTACAAAAACGTGGCTCGTCGCCGAATAATTAAGGCGTACTGGTAGTGGGATAATACGGCCGCAACTTCGATCCATTAATTACTTTTGGAAGTGGAATTTCGGTCAACGTAGTCAACCGAAAAGTTGCCGGACCTACTTGTGCTGAGATCTTGAAAGGGCCGAACCATCGTAGTTTGAATTTTCCTGCTGCTCTGTCCGATTTTGCATTATAGAAGAGTACAAGCTGTCCTACCGAAAAGATTGGCGTCTTCAAATATCGATCGTGTGTCTTAGCCTGCCTTAGCTGAACTTCACGCATAGTTAAAAAACTGAGCCATCGGTGCTCATCGAGTGCTCTGAGTGCGTCCATTCGTTCTGTTAGTGAAGATTCTGGAAGCATCTTCTGAGTGATTGCTACCCGCAAACTTGGGATGACTACTTCCATGGGAGCGATAGCTTCTAAGCCATAAGCTAACTTGAAAGGTGTCAAGCCTGTGGTTACTTTATATGTAGTTCGGTATGCCCATAATACTGCAGGTAGTAGTTGATCCCATCTTTCCGGTGTTTCCATGATCAATTTTCGGAGGATATTTAACAGCGCTTTGTTTGTACTTTCAGCCAGTCCATTGGCACGTGGATAATAAGGAGAGCTAAATTTATGTGTGACTTGGAAGGACTGTGTGAGAGCCTTCATTAAATTGTTTACAAAATGAGTACCTTGATCTGAGACAATTTCCAGTGGTAAACCAAATCGTGGAAAGACATCCGTGAGTAGGCATTTTGCTACCGTAACTGCTATAGCAGAGCGCAAAGCCCAAGCTTCTGCCCATCGAGTTGCGTAATCTGTGCAAGTCAGTATGTATCGATTGTTACTGGATACTGCTGGAGGTGTAATTGGCCCGATAAAATCTAAACCCCATTTCTGAAAAGGTTCTAATGGTAAGATGGGTTGCAGGGGAAAAAGATGCCGTTGTAAGGGCTGACCAGTTCTTTGGCAAGCATCGCATTGTTTAACAAACTGTGAGATATCTCTGTACATAGTTGGCCACCAGAGTCCTCCTTGTAGAATTTTCCGGTGAGTTAAGTCTGCTGCAAAATGGCCACCGGAAGGAATTGAGTGAGCCAAAGTGATAACTGAGTTAACTTCATGTGGTGGAATACAGCGAAGTAGGATTCCAGTATGATCTGTATAATACGGTTCTCCAGCAACTAACCGAAATCGGCGGCTAACAACTGCGATTTTTCTTCGAACTGCCTTGGCAGTCTCGGCTGGAAGGCGTCCTTCGGTGAGGAAAGTTAGAATCTGATCATAGTATGTAGGTGGTGTTTCTAAGTTGGGTGACTCGTCAGGTAGTGGTTCAGCATTATAAATCGCAGGAGTCGTGTCATCTATTCCTATCGGAGCTTCACCGGAATCTAGGCGTGATAAGAAATCTGCTAAGGCGTGTGCATTTCCGGGTCGGTGAATGACATCATAATCGAATTCTTGTAAAAGTAGCACCCATCGTGCCAATCGTCCTCCTAAGTGCTGCTGTCTTACTAGATAAACAAGGGCAGCATGATCCACATGGAAGGTAAATTTTCGACCTAGTAGATAATGTCTGAACTTTTTGATTGAGTAGATTAGTCCTAGACATTCTCTTTCCGTGGTGGAGTAGTTCTTTTCTGCAGGCGCAAGTCTTCTACTGGCGTAATAAACAGGGCAAAACCACTTGTCTGTTTGCTGCATCATAATACTGCCTATTGCAATATCTGAAGCGTCAACAAAAACATGGAACGGATTGTCCCAGTCCGGTGGTTGTAAAATTGGAGCGTGCGTCAGGAGATACTTGAGTCGATCAAATGTAGTTTGACATTCTTCAGTCCATTCAAACTGTCGGGGAGTTTTTGTGATTAGCTTGTTCAGAGGTACTGCTAGGTGAGCAAGCCACCGTAAGTGTCTGCCATGCCATCGTATTTGACCCATAAAACGCATTACTTCCTTCGGAGTTGTGGGTATCGGGGCTTCTAAAATCGCTGAAATCTTATCGGGGTCCACTTGAATACCTTGAGCAGATACGATATGCCCAAGTAGTTTACCACACGAAACGGCAAACACGGATTTGCTAGGATTAAGGCAGAGTCTATATTCTCTACACTTCTGAAAGCAGCATCGTAAGTGAAACAAATGGGCTATCATCTTCCCAAAGATTGAGAAGTCGTCGAGGTAGACTTGCATGAATGAAGTGAGATAAGGAGAAAATATCTCCTGCATACATCTTTGAAATGTGCTTGGCGCATTTCTTAATCCGAACCACATTACTGTACAGGCAAAAACACCCCAATTGGTAATGAAGGCAGTTTTTGGTATATCTTCTTCAGCCATTCTAACCTGGTTGTACCCGCTGTATCCATCTAAAAATGAATACATTTCCTGACCTGCGACTCTATCGAGCATGGTATCCAAAAAGGGGATCGGGAAAGGATCTGGTACTGTTGCTGCATTTAATTTCCGGTAATCCACACAGATTCGTAACTGCTTGTTTTTCTTTGGCACGATCACGATGGGTGAGATCCATTCAGCGTGTTCTACTGGTACAATGAATCCGACTTTTAATAGTCTATCAAGTTCGGCTTTTACTTGTGATGCATAATGGGGGTTCATTCTATAGCTGGGTTGTCTTTGCGGTTTCACTTCTGGTTTCAACATGACCCTGTGTTGATAGATGCGCGGATCTAATCCTTTCATGTCTTTGTAATCCCATGCAAAGACGTCTGCAAATTCGCGAAGAAGTTTAATCAAATCCGCCTTAAATGTTTCCGGTAAGTTCTGCCTTATCTTCACAGGTCGTGGGTGGTCTCTATCTCCTAGATTGTACGTGATCAGCTGGTCTTCTGGAATATAAAATTGTTGAGGTTTCTCTGTATCATCTGTTGGCTTGAACAGTGGTTGTAATTCGTCGTCATGGGTTGAGGAAGTATTTTCCTGGACCGAAGTTCCGGTGATAGCTACTACTGTACATATTGACGTGTTCCAGTTATCTATGACGGATTGTAGGTCAACAGTTCCTAGAGTCATTAAATCGGCGTTACTCTTCAGAAATTGCTCTTCTTCATCATCTGACAGTCCATCTAACATGTGAACTGGTTCAGCAAAGTACGGTCGGGCGTGAGGTTCGCAAGATTGCATAGCATCTAGTTTCACCACATATTTACGATGGGCATCCTTGAACGTAAGCTCTTGTGCAGACCAGTCCTGTATTACCTTCGCATGCTTCAGCCAAGGTCGGCCGAAAAGAAGATTGTAATCCAAAGTGGATTCGGGTAGATCTAGTATGACAAAAGTCATCTTGAAGGTTGTACCTTGTAGAGTGATTGGTACATTCCGCACAAGTCCTACAGGATGGACTCTCGATTGATCCGCCATTCGAACAAAGAATTGCACTGGTTCAATTTCGGTCCAGCCTAGCTTTTTGCATAATGCTGCGGTTGCAATGTTTACGCCTGAGCCTCCATCAATCAATACTTGCGTGATCTTTTGGTTCTTATACCATACTGTGATCAAGGGCACTGCGTGGTCAATCGCAGCATCAGGTTCCGGTTGAACGGCGGCTGTCGTAGGAATGCAAGAAGGTACTGGACTGAATTGTTGCTGAAACTGTTGTCGGATCCCAGGCACTAAGGCCAGAAGTTGGCCTAGAGGTAGCGTGATGGATGCCTTGGACAAAATTTCCCAGGCCTGTTGAGCTTGATTGTCTTGTTCTTTTGGATTTGCAGTCTCTACTGACGCAGAAATGTCTGCTGTTGTTTCTGCTGATGATGATGGCCCTACTGATGCATCCTTTTGTGTTGTGTCGTCCTTTGATGAAGAAGCGTGAGTCACCGGAATAGGTTCGGGGAACACTGGTGGTTCTGTTGTGGTCCAGTGACTGGCTTTGTTATACATCCTTCGTTGTTCTTGTATCCCTGGTTCAAAGATTTCTGCTGCCGACTGAAGTTGTTTACCAGAACGGGTCTGGACTGTAGCAGTCTGTGTCTCAATCGGTGTAATTGTCACCATGTTGGCCATTGGATTCTGGCGTTCCTTCCTTCTTTGATCATACTCTATTGCGTCCTTACAAAACCTTCTAATGTGGCCGAATTCGCCACAAAAATGGCATCGTGGAGGTGGTAACTCAGGTTTTTCCGGTGGTGGTCCATTCTGCCATCGGTTGGCATTATAAGTGTTGTTTCTCTGTCCTCGATAGTTCCGATATCCTTGTTGTTGATTGTTTCTCTGTTGCGGAGGCACATAGCGATTTACTGGTTGGCCATGTTCTTGGATGACTGCATTGACGGTTGCTGTCCCTTGTATTCTAGCGTTGTAGATACAGTTTCCGGTGGTGTGTCCGGTAGTGTTGCAGATAGCGCAAAACACTTGGTTCAGTGCACAGTTGGCACTTGTATGCCCCGAATTTTTGCATGTGGTGCAATATACTTGCCTGGTGATATCTTCAGCCATATTTTTGTTTGTTTTTAACCATTCCAAGTCTTCCGAAAATCCACCAACCTTGGATTCTAGCTATAGAGCCATTGCAATGACGGCATCCAAGGTCATAGCTCCGACACATCTTATGATCATGATCTGCTTCAGTTGTGGGGTTAATCCATTGATAAACCATTGAGAGATGACATCATCAGGTAGATTAGCGTGAGCCTGTGGTATCTGCCGTAAATGTGTTCTAAAGAGGGTAGCGTACTCCTGGACGGTCTGATTTACCTTCTGTCTGTTGTTCTGTAGATACTCAAAGATTTCAGCGGGATTCTTCTTCAGTCTGAATCGCTGTAAAAAGGCGTCTCGTACTGCATCGTAAGTACCGAAATGATTGATATCATATTCCGTGAGCCATCTCGCCGCTTCATTGATCAGTGTCGATTGAAAAACAATGGCCTTATACGCCTGATCTGGTGGGTGGTTAAGAACTGCATAACTTATCTCGAACGTCCGTACGTGGGCGTCTGGGTCGTCTCCTGGGAATCCACCGAATTTCGCGTAGGTTACTCCTGTTGGAGGTGGCCTTGGCGGTCCTAGCTGTTGTTGTTGATGGTGTTGTTGTTGGTGTTGCCCGCTCATTGTGAAGGGTTCAGGGTTTCCTTCTATATCTCGGGATTGATCGGGTGAACTATCGGGACTTGTATCGCCGGATGGTGCGTTTTCCGGTGTACTGTGTCGGCTTAAGATGCTTCGGATCTCTGTTTCGAACAGCTTTCCTTCCTTCTGGATGTCTAATATTCGAAATCTTTCTTCCAAACACGAAGGTCGAGTTGATGATTCCGCAAAAAAGGCTAAACCTTTGCCAGCGATCGGTGATTCTATTACCGGAATCTCACCAGAATGAACCGAAATTGGGCCAGAATGCCCTGTTTTACTACTTTTACCGAATTTTTCTAACGTATTTCTGACCGTGGATAACTCTAAATCTTTATCTGATATTGTTAGACTAGGTTCCAACGGCGCTTTGATAGAGTCTGGTCTTGCTATATCTTCGATATGCTGGGTCGAAGTAGCATCAGAATGTATCAAAGGCGTTGACCGTTCTACCGGAATATGACCGGAATTACTTGTAACGTTTCTACTTTCCTTGACCACTTGGTCAGATCTAATTATGCCTACTTCTTCCGAGGCTATCTTTTGTGATTTTCGTGCTTCAGTCTGACGATTCTTAGGATATGTTTCGCCCGATCGAGTGACCGGCATGTATCATTGCCCAGTGATACTATTCGAGCAGTTGGCAACAATCTGGATCTGTTGCTACTGTCAGTGAAAAAAATGTTGCTGGATGTTTGCTTCTTACAAACCGTTAGCACTCTAGTGCCACTGTCTCACAAGTGACTCGTAATCAAATGCTACTTTACCGTAGAGACTGGTAATCAGTTGCCATTTTCTCGCAGGCACCTGGGCCAGAGAGCTGGCAAACGGATGCCACTTTCCCACAGACGGCGCCAAATGTTAAAGGTTAATTTCGTCGTTTACTATTAACGTAACTGTTAATTGCCTACCGCGGACGTTAATTACTACTTCAACACAACATCCCTTCGGAGACTCCAGAATCTGGTTCCATACCTGTGTACCAGATATTTCCGAGTCTCTCCCCTTTGCTCTGAATTCAATATTACCGCAGAAAATACACTGCCTCGAGCCACGTGGGTCCTTGGGAGTGGTAGGGGTCTGTTAGACAGAGGCCCTGTACTATTTTCCCAATTTCTCACTCAACCGTAGTTGTGGCTATTCCGTCTTAGCTCAGTTTTCGCTCCTGAGCAACTTCAATTAGACCAACGTACTGGACTCCGAGTTCTCAGGCTGTTCTGCCATAGTAGTTGAGCAGTAGTCTGAGATTACAGTCCAACACTTTTAGTAACTTAACACACAACCCTTCTTATCAGTTCACAGACTTACCGCGTGTCTACCTTTCAAATCGTAATATCTACGGATCATAAGACGCATCGCAACCGTGTTGCCATTCTACGCGTACTTAGGTATTACTGGCGTTACCTTGAACACAGACTACGATACCAACTCAGTCCCTTACAGAGAATCACACCAACTCATGTCCATCCTTCACACTTACTTATCCCACCGCAGGAATAGCAAATGGACAACACTCTAACACCTTACGCATAATCAAGTCACCTCAACTCGTTACCGAACAGAATCTCACAATCGCAGTACCGACTCGTAACACACAGTGTATCACACATACACAGTCGAATGATTACACAGAGAAGGTGCACAGACAGGACAGAACCAAGACACTCTACTCGTTTGCACACAGTAGAAGAAGTGAAGTAACCCCAAAAACGGGAACTCTCACAATATATTCGCAACTTCCCAAAAAAACGGGGGGCTCTCTCTGATGCCCTCTCGTCCCTTTTCATTGCTTTAAATAGAGTTTTGTTACAAGGCTTTTACGCGAATCTTTCTTTACCGCGTACTTTCAGGAGGGTTCTTTCTACATTAAAAACCTCTGTCTAAGTACAATTGTCCTTTGTTCGGCGGCCGTCTAACATGACACATGAGTCGCTGGAAAGTGGCGGGTGCATTTGTCAAGCCAAATGGCATTACACGAAATGCAAATATGCCCCATTCAATGGCAAAAGCCGTCTTGTGCTGGTCTTCTGGAGCGATGGCTACTTGATTATAGCCTGAAAAACCATCAAGGAAGCTGTAAACTTCCTTGCCCGCAACTCTTTCCAGTAAGTGTTTCGTGATAGGAAGAGGATAACTATCTCTAATCGTTGCGGCATTAACTTTTTTAAGGTTAATACACACACGCAATTTTCCATTCTTCTTGGGCACAACCACAATGGGGGATACCCATTCGGTGTGCTCAATTTCGTAAATGAACCCTGCTTCTATCAAGCGATCTATCTCCTCTTTAATCTTCGCAGCGTAGTTATCATTATACGTGTACGGTTTTTGTTTTGTCGGTTTTGCATCTGGAGTCATAGGGATTCTATGAGAACATATATCTGGATCTACTCCTTTCAAATCTTTGTAACTCCAAGCAAAAACATCTCTATATTCGCGCAATAGGGCAACTAACTCTTCTTCTTCTTCAGTCGTCAAATCATGCCCTATGTATGTGCATTTTTCTTCTTCTCCTTCTATGGCAACTATTATTTTCTTGGTTTTCTCTCGGTTATCATATACTTGTCCATCATTTACCTTTCTATTAGGCATTCGTACCATGATCCTTCTATCTTCAATTTCATATTTCTTGAAATTCTCGGGTACTTCAAATAAAGATTCTTCTTTTTCTGACATGGTTGCTTTCTTCTTTCTTTTCTTACCTTCACTTTTAGTAGTCACTTCTGTGGCTAACCTCACCTCGTTCGTAATGTCCTCGTGTCTCTGAGTGTGAGTCTCTACTTCGTAGAAATATTCTTCCTCTGATGCAAAGGGCGGGTCCATGATAATTGATTCTAAATCAAAATCGCTTGCATCCTCAAATGCGTCAGTGTTTGGTTCACACTCTTCTAAAATTGCATCGCCCATGATTGGCTCTATCGTGAAAACTGAAATGTCATAGCCATCCTCGTCACAGTGGGGTGTCCATTGTTCTTCATTGATGGCTACATCCATGGTTGCTAGTATTTCTGCCCAACCATGGGGTTCAAACTCTTCGTCTGGAAATACTACTGGTGCATATGCTGGATCTTGAAGGGTCCGTGGATGTTGTTCTGCACCTAAGGTCCTGGCTTCTAATCTTTCTTCCTCTTGTTTGGCCACTTTACACATCCATAAATGGGTGTCCTCATGCAACCAAGAAGGATCTGACTCTAATGAGTGCACGGATTCCGTCTCTACTGGTGTCTTATGGATAGTATTCCATTGTATTGGGGGTACATCTCTGTGTGAATAGTCTTTAAGATTGACTTTAGTAGTCACTCCTAAATGTTGCAAGTACAAAAAATTAGTTCCCCAATCTTGTACAATTTGCAACTGACGCATGAATGGTCGTCCCAATATCATCTCATACGCACGATTTTTCGCGAAGTCACAAATGGCGAAAGTATGCTCAAATTCTACACCATAAGTGGTGAGAGATATGCCTTCTAGTAAGCCTAATGGTTTTTCTATGTGTCCATCAGCCATTTGTAGTTTCATCCTGGTGGGTCTGAGGGCTGGCTTACCCCAACGTTTCCACAAAGCGGTGGTAGCGATGGCTACTCCGGCTCCTGAATCTAAGATGGCTTTCGTGGTGTAGCCCTGATGGGTTATTGGAAGATATGTGTTACCTTCCTCTCCTTCGCTGACGTCTCCAATCTTTTCCACGGGTATCTCTGGTACCTTCTTATGTGATCCTATTTGAGAGGGTGTGGTAGCAAGCTCAGGGAATTGATTTGCTACGTGCTTCCACAATTCTGGTTTTACCTTTAACAATTCCTCCAGAGTGAGATTACACTGTACTTTCGTGTTCATGATCACTTCCGTGTTCCTAGGGATCACTGATTCTTCATTCCTCACTATTATTGTGGGTGCTCGCATACTAATAGACTTAGCTTCCCAAGGTCCTGTGAACTGAGGTAATTCTTGTAAAGAATTAGATTCAAATCCTGTGTGTTCACTCAGTTGTTCCACCTCTACATCATCATATATAGAGGGGATGTCTTGGGGAAATTGTTCTTGCAAGTCGTCTATTTCTTGAATAGGAGGATGGATTCCTTGTTCCTTTCTCCATTTCTCTTCTTGGATTTCCCTCAAAAATTCGTGTGAGTACCTATGTATGGAAGACAAATTGTCTTGACTTTCTGTATTGGGTACTTGAGACAGGGATGGTGCATTCCTTTCCTGTGTCTCTGGGACAATAGGGTTCCTATGCTGATCCTTTTTCTCTTTGCTTTCAATCAAGTATTCTAGCCTCTCCATTAGTCCTTGAAAGTGTAATTCCGGTTTTGCCATGTTATTCCAATTAAGATATCTAGAGGCTTCGAACAAAGCCTGTGCTAACTCTACCATCTTCATGCAAAGTTTAGTTCTCTCAATTTCTAGATCAGCTCGAGGGTAGTTTTTACTCATTTCAGTTACTTGAGGTCCCTCTTTTATTCTAGCCTGATATGCACGAAACATCATGTCTAGATCTTCTGGTATGGGTTCCGCCAAAACTGATCCTGATTTTTGAGCTGGGATTTCTTGGTTTAATTCTTGTGAAGTCAATTCTTGTATTTTGGCTCTAGATTCCCTTAAACTTCCTTCCAACTCACTTATCTTTTTACTCCACTTTCTCTTGATTCTTTCCCTAGAATCTTTCCAAGATTTTGTCTTTTTACTGCTAGATTCTGCAACTTCACTAGTTTCGGCTATTTTCTCTTGATTAAGCTGTTGGTTTTGTAAGAGCGCCTGGGCTCTGGTTATAGCTTGGATAGGCACGTATGTAGGGTTGGATCCATCTGCGTTGTTTACAATACCTATCACGTTGATCGGTGTCACATTCGAAGCGTTAACTGGGTTCTTAGGACAATCTTTGATTATGTGCTCTTTGCCACAATCGGCACAAAAGCCTTGGATGCTATAGTACTGTGATTGCCTTGCTATTGGGGGATGTGGACAATCCTTTATGAAGTGATTTCCTTGGCACCTAAAGCATGGTCCTCTAGGGCCCTGTGGTCTCTGTTGTCTCAATTGGGGCCGTGGGTTTGGGTTTGCGTACATCACATTAGCATAGTCTGGCTCCCAACTAGGTTCCATTGGTGGACTATCATAATGATATGTCTCCACATGTTCTGGTGACTCCGTGTAATAAGCGGGTGGACTAGTTACATGAGTAGAGTCAAAACTGTTTGAGTTCGGGTCACTTTCTGTGATCAAGGGTGAAGAAGGCACTAACGCCCTACTTAGGTTCTCTTCTGCAGCAGCGTATTTGACTGAGATGACATTCGCTGGAGGGGGTGGCTGTTGAGTTAAGACGGGTTGAGGTCTCTGTTGAGCCTGGTATGGGTAGTTCTGAGGAGGCCTATAGTAATAAGGCTGAGCATTGTATTGGCCTTGATACCTACCTGGCTGTTGGTATGTTTGCGGGTAGTTATGTCTCACGGTTTGTTTGTGTATGGGCAGTCCTGAGCCGTATGATTCGTGTATCTTCTCTCAATTGTACAATATTGGCCACTAGGGTTGGCTTGAGGTTGAGGTGCATTGGGGCACACATTTGCCAAATGATTTCCACCACAAGTGTAACAACGTACATTAGTTGGTAGCTTGGGCACCTGTTTACTAGAAACACCTAGTTTTTGGGCCACTTTTTCTGCTAGGTCCTCTATCGAATTAGACAATTTTGTGGATGCTAGAGAAGAACAATCTGAGTCTTTATAGACCTTTGAGAGTTCTAATTCATCTCCTAGGTTATCCTCAATGTCTATACATATTCTTACACACTCCTCTAGCGTTCTGGGTTCCTTTAGGTACACATAAGAGCGTAGTTTAGCGCTCAACAAGCCATCTAGGAACAGTGATACTTGTTTGGCTTGTGAGGGTAGCTCTTGCATTGGACATCGTTCGACATATTGTCTGAACCTACGTCCTGCCAGTCTAACTGTTTCCTGAGGGGTCTGTTTAAAGCTATGAATCAACGAAGACGTGTCATGTCTAATCCCACTTTTAGAGAATTCAGTGATGAATGACTCTAAAAAGTGATGGATGTCTCTGAATTGCCTTTGTTGCAGAGGTTGGAACCAAGTTAAAGCGGTATTCTTTAACGTTAGCCCAAATGCGTTGTATTGCGTGAACATGTCCTCGACTTGTTCTGCTCTTAGTACTTGCTTGAATTCTGCGACATGGTCATAGGGATCTCCTGTCCCATCAAAGTAATTCTTCATTGATTTTACTAATTGAGTGGGTCTCAATACTCTTGCGTGTTCACGTGGTCTAGGTAGAGGAAAATCATCTCTACCACTCGGTATCCCATGATCTCTTTGTCTATCCGCTCTATTAGTGTTCGTGGTTGTTCTATCTCTCCCTATGGGATGATTAAAGCTTACTTCCGGTCCCTCTTTATTTCCTTCTCTTTGATGTCCATGGGCTGAGGATGTTCCTGCCCCTTGTTGACTTGTATTCATGTTTGTTCTAGATGGAGGGAATACCAATTCACCTCTCCATGTGTATGTGTTTTTAGCGCGGTCAGGCACCACAAAGACTCTTTCTGAAGTCTCATCCAGGTATACAACCT
This sequence comes from Ceratopteris richardii, assembly GCA_020310875.1. Lineage (NCBI taxonomy): Eukaryota > Viridiplantae > Streptophyta > Polypodiopsida > Polypodiales > Pteridaceae > Ceratopteris > Ceratopteris richardii. The sequence goes on from CM035435.1 coordinate 115,385,331, forward strand.
TTCCAGGTGTATCTGGGTCCTTGAATTCATAAATTGTAATGATGCCTATCTCACCAGGGTGTTCCTTTCTGTACCTCCAAAAGGCTTCATCTGTCTCTTTATTTACAAACAACTCGGTGCTCCTGTTATCTTGAGGGATCCATTCTGGGATGAGTATTCTTGTTAATACGGATTTCCCTCTAGGTGTTCTAGGTTCTTCTAACGGTTCTTCTAACGGTTCTTTTCCTTGAAATTTCGCTTCCGTCTCTAATTGAATTGTGCCAAACTCATTAGTATCGTTCGGCTGCGTACTTAGGACGTACATGGTTCCTTCTTTGTCTATGTAAGCGTCTCTCTCAAATTTCACCACTGGTCTTTCCAATCCAATGGGTTGATCAGGGTTGTGCAGTTGCACCACTTGCCTTCGCAAACCATCCTCATAGATGCGAGCACCTAGTCGGTTGGTTCGGAGAAACTCTAATTGCATTCTATAGGGTCCTTCTGGTTTTTCTAGGTATGCTACATGAGACCCTCCTTCTGGTCTGTCTACGCTAAATGCCATTTCAAATTTGCTAGTATCTAAGCTCTCGTAGGGGTAATTACTATTCAATTGCTGAGCCCACGATCGTGCAGTAGTTCTTACACTTGCCTCTGATGATCTAAGGCTTCGTCGGTCTGACTTACCTATGTGTCTCCCTGATCTAAGGTTCATTAATTTTCTTCCTTGCACACTCAATCACGCACTTAGATCGTCAATGGTTCTTTTGTTATTACTTTCTTGATTCCTTCTAAATTTCTTTAGATTCTTGTCTTGATGTATGCGTCAGGAATTCGACTTTCCGTTATAGTTTTGAGTTCTCGTTCCGTCAGACTTAGGTTCTTTCCTTTAGGTTTTCGTCACACACACCTTTACTTGTAGTCTTAAACTTGAAAGAATTAAGTATCTTGAACTTGAGGCGTTCCTATCGACTTAAATCCACAACACTACCGTTTAGCCTAATCTAAGAATTGACTGAGGGGGTTGAGTAATCTTCCAACCTCGAGTCAGCTTTTTTGGTTGCTCGGATGCTCTGTTGCCCAAGAAGCCACGCTTCCCAAGCTTTGCTGTCTTCACTGCCTTGCTTGCTTGCCTTTGATTGCCCTTGCTAGACCTGGAAAAATCCAATATTAGACCAATTCACAGTTGGATGATCAAACACTTGAGTATATACACCTTTTAAGTCCCTTCCCTTTTGCCCAAATTTTCAATGTGTGCCCCCTGGCTTCCTAGTCCCAAACTAGGTGAACCTCAAAATAGCTTATCCAAAAATAAATGTATCCTTTAAGAAAAAAACAGTTGAGGTCACGTAGCACTCGTCACAAGCTTTCTAACGAGCTATCAAGCTCAAAAAACGGACTTCGGATGAAAAAGTTATGAGCGTTCAGGCCCTGGGGGGTAAAAACTGACAATCAAGTTTTCCTTCAAATATGAGCCAAGGGGTCTCCTATGAGTCTAATGGTCCAAAAATTTCTCAAAAATACCCCCAAAATTGGTCAAAAAATGGAACCCTAAATTTGCGATGGGGGTGCACAATCGCGATGGTCCGGGACCGTCGCGATGGTCCGAGCGAACCGTCGCGATGGCGTGGAGTTTGGACAATCGCGATGGCGCGAAAAGGTGAACCGTCGCGATGTCCCGATGTGAACGATCGCGATATCGTGAGGTCGAACCGTCGCGATAGCCCGAAAAATGAACCGTCGCGATGGAGTGATCAGGCGGACAATCGCGATGGCGCGGTCAACGGTCAAAGGTGGACAGTCGCGATGGTCCGAAGTGAACCGTCGCGATGGTCACAAGTGCGATGGCGTGAGCCAATCGCGATGGTCCGATTTTGGGCTGTCGCGATGGTCCGAAAAACGAACCGTCGTGATGGTCTATCTTGACACGTGGCACCGTCGTGGCGATGGCATGGGCCAATCGCGATGGTCCGGGGTCAGCTGAACAATCGCGATGGTCCAAGTGGACCGTCGCGATGGTCCGGTCGAGCCGTCGCGATGGCGTGAGCCTATCGCGATGGTGCGACACAATCGCGATGGTCTGAGCCAATCGCGATGGTCCACCAAAGTGATGATTTTTGAGATGCGCCTGTGGATTCGTGCAAGCGCAAGGGTCGCCTACCTCGTGGTGTGGTCGCCTACCAAGAATTCCGAAGGTTGCAGACCATCGCGATGGTCCGCCACACTCGGCAGATCTTTGACAGAGAGTGAAATTTTACCTTTTCCAAGCTTTCCTGATGCACTGGAGCTCTGTACCTGCAAGAAAACTCAAGAAAACACAAGCGCACACAAGCACAAAAGTTCTCTCTCGCTCTCTCGCATGCACAAATGAGGGGAAATGAGGAGAATGGTGGATATGGTGAATTTTCTGATTTTTTTGGAGATGAAGATGATGATGCGATGATGAAGATGGAGTGTGGGGAAGGTGAAAAACACTAAAAACTAAGTAAAAACAACAACAAAAACTGAAATTTTTACCTTCCAACGCCACTTCTTGCTATACTCTTACCATCACACATCGTCCTAGACTCGATCCCCGGCAACGGCGCCAAATTTGGTGTTGCTCTAGCACAATGGTGAGAACCACGTTAAGAAGCTTCACCTCCTTAATGTCAATCCGCGGAAGAGATAGGAGTGATATGAAGATCGTGAACGTGAGATGATGTGAGAGTGAAGGTGAGAAGCACAAAGATGCACACACACATACACATACACAATGAAGAGACAAGCAAGATACAATGGAAGGTGGGAAATTAGTTCTATTACTCAAGATCACTATTCAAGCTCAAACTAGCTCTAAGCTCACACTAGCCAACATGAACCAACCTCAAAAATGAGCTCTCTAGCTCTTTTTATAGTTTCTAGACTAGTTTTGACCGGTTTCACATCTAGTGACCGGCTTAGTTAAAAAGTAGGTCCTAGAGGCTATTTGGAAGGGTAAACGATGTCTAAAAATAACGAAAATTGGTACGAGCATTCTACCTAAGCTCCTCAAGCTCGAGGACTCCTCGGCTTGCACAAAATGGAGCTATGGATTACAAAATGGGGTTTTTTCTATATTACATATGTTACAAGAGTGATGAAAATCACTGTTGGATGTTTGAAGAAGTAATAAAAACATAATTGTTTTGAAAAAATGATCCGACTGGCTCCCTGCTCCGTCTTTACATGCTTCCATGTCGTCTGTGCCTCTGATTGTGCCTCTGACTGCTTCCAACACCTGAGTGTTGGCTTGCCCCAACGCATCCATAGGGAAGTGGTAGCAATTGCAGCTCCTGCGCCTGAGTCTAGAATCGCCTTGGTGGTGTATCCTTGATGGGTGATAGGAAGATATGTGTTTCCCTCTTCGCCCTCACTCATGTCTCCTATCTTGTCCAAGGGTATTTTTGGCACTCTTCTCTGGGACCCTACCTGGGAACGAGGTTTTTCTATCTCTGGTACTTGTTTGGCTACATGTTTCCATAGCTCTGGCCTTACTTTGAGTAGCTCTTCTAAGGTGAGGTTGCACTGAACTTTAGTTTTTTTCACTACCTCTGTGTTCCTAGGTATGACTGAGTCCTCATTTCGTACCATGACCGTGGGTGCTCTCATACAAGTAGACTTAGCTTCCCATGGGCATGTGAAGTGGGGTAATTCTTGTAGAGAGTTAGACTCAAAGTCTAATCTTTCCTGAGATTGGGTGCTCTCCTGCTCCTCATAAATGGATGGGATGTCTTGTGGGAATTGGTCATGTGCATCATCCACAAGCTCAATGGGAGGAGGGACTTCACTTTCTTTAGCCCATTTGTCTTCTTGAATCTCTCGTAGGAATTCTGATGTGAACCGATTCATAGAAGATGATGTGTCTGGCTCCGTAGAGTTAGGCACATAGGCTTCCTCGGCAGGAAGACCTGCTCTTTCACTTGTTGTCTTTATGTTGAGAGGCGGTTTCCTTTTATGATTGTGCAATTAGCCTCTCTATTCTTTCTAATAGTCCTTCAAAGTGTAGCTGCGTCTTTGTTGAGCTAGATATGTTAAAGAGGCGGCTGGCTTCAAACATGGTTTGAGCCAACTCCACCATCTTAGCACAAATTTTAGTTCGTTCAAGCTCTAATTCTGCTCTAGGGTAGCACTTTCCATGATCAGTTACGTTTGGCCCATCTTGGATTCTGGCCTGATATGCTTTAAGCATCATGTTTAGGTCCTCCGAAGTGGGATCTGCTAGGACTGATCCTACTCTAGGGGGTGGTGGAATTAGGTGAGGCGGGTTGGAAGGTGGCGGGTCGGATGGAGTTAGGAATGGTGGAGAAGGGGTAGTGTGAGAGGGAGTTTGAGATGTGAGTTCGGTTATCCTGGCTCTCGTTTCTCTTAGGCTTTCCTCAAGTTCACTCATTTTCTTTGCCCATTGTCTTTTCATTCTTTCACGACTATCTCTCCAAGCTCTAGTCCTCTTCTTTGTCATGCTCTCCGTTTCACTAACATCTGGGCTCTTTTCCTGGCCTACGCTTTGGTTCTGTTGCAAGGCTTGGGCTCTAGTGATCACTTGCATGGGCGTAGTGGACGTCACACTTCCTGTGGAGTCTACAACTAACCCTACGACATTGATAGGAGTGATTTTCGGCATATTATTAGGATTCTTTGGGCAGTCTCGTAAAAGGTGCTCCTTTCCACAATCTTGGCACTGACTGGGGTTGTGTAGGTGGAGGTAAGGGGCAATCACGAATGAGGTGATCACCCTGACATCTGTAGCATGCTCCTCTAGGGAATGGGGGTCTTACCTGCCTAGGTTGGGGTCTAGAGTTAGGGTTTGTGTACATTACATTGGTGTACTCTGGCTCCCAACTAGGTTCACTTGGTTCTTCACTGTAGTAGGACTCACCATGTTCAGGAGATTGCATGTAGTAGGCCTGGGGGCTTTCAATATGAGTCGAATCAAAGCTATGGTCACTCGGGTCACTTTCAGAAAGCAATGGTGTTACAGGGACTATAGCTCTATTCAGGTTCTCTTCTACAGCTGCATATTTACTAGGATCACATTAGTAGGAGCAGGTGGTTGCTGTGCTAGCACTGGCTGGGGTCTCAGTTGGGTCTGATATTGTGGTTGGTAATTTTGCTGAGGCCTAGTATACTGTTGGGGTGGGTATTGACTCTGGTATCTGCCTTGCTGGTATGGGTGAGGGTAGGTTTGCCTAACCGCTTGCTTATTGTATGGGCAGTCTTGTGCGGAGTGATTTGTGTATCTTCCTTCTATGGTGCAGTACTGGCTACTAGGATTTACTTGGGGTTGATCCATAATGGGACATACATTAGCCATATGGTCATCTCCACAAGTATAGCATATTTTCACTAGGGCAAATCTTGGGATCTGTTTGCTAGTGACACCTAATTTCTGAGCTACTTTCTCTGCATGTTCCTCAATTGATGTGGATTGCGAGGAAGAGAGGCTAGAGGCACTATTTGAGTCTTTGTAGATTTTGGAAAGCTCTAGTTCTTCCCCTAGGTTATCCTCGATGTCAATGCACATGCGTACACACTCTTCTATGGTCCTAGGGTCCTTCAAGTACACATATGATCTCAATTTGGTACTTAGCAATCCATCCAAGAACAAAGCCACTTGCTTAGCTGGCGTGGGTAACTCAGGGACAGGGCATCTCTCTAAGTATTGCCTAAATCTTCTTCCAGCAAGTCTCACGGTTTCCTGAGGGGTTTGCTTGAAGCTGTGAATCAGCGAGGAAGTGTTATGTCTTATGCCACTTTTAGAGAATTCGATAATGAATGCTCCTAGAAGTTGGTCTATGCTCCTGAATTGCCTCTCGTTTAGTGGCTGAAACCATGTCAGGGCAGTGTTCCTAAGGGTTAGACCAAAGGCATTGTACTGCGTGAATAGATCTTCAACTTGTTCAGCTCTCAAGACTTGCCTAAACTCAGCCACATGATCGTATGGATCTCTAGTGCCATCGAAGTAGTTCTTCATGGACTTAACTAGCTGAGTCGGTCTCAAAGTCCTTGTGTGCTCTCTAGGTCGTGGTAGAGGGAACTCATCCGCATTTCTTTGATTCCTATGAGCTCTAAGTACCTCAGATTCTACTCTATTTGTTTCCGTCCTCGTTCTTTCTCTGCCCCCTGGGTTGGCAAAGCTTACTTCTGGCCTATCTCTACTTCTGTCTCTTGAGTTCCTTGAGCTTGGGATGTTCCAGCTCCAAGGTGACCATAGGACACGTTCGATCTTGGTTGGGGAAAAACGAATTCACCCTTCCAAGTATAAGCATGCCTGTCATGTTCTGTAACCACAAAGATCCTCTCTGAAGCGTGATCTAAGTAGGTCACTCTGCCCGGGCTATCAGGATCTTTGAACTCATAGATCAGGATTGACCCTACATCATTTGGCCTATTTGATTTATACCTCAAAAAGGCTTCATCGGTTTCTAGATCAATGCTCTTATTATCCTGGGGAATCCACTCTGGATTGAGGATTCTAGGAAGAACAGATTTCCATCGAGGGGTCCTAGGCTCTATACCCATGTTTCCTTGCTCCAGGTCACCTATGTCCGCTTCTGGGATCACATTTCCGAATTCATCTGTCCTATCTGGGTGACTGGTGACTACGTATATGGTTCCTTCTTTGTCCACGTATGCTCCATTTTCAAACTTTACAGTTGGGTGTTCTATTCCAATGGATTGGTCAAGGTTTTTAATCTGGACCACAAATCTTCCTAGGCCGTCCTCATAGATGCTAGCACCTAATCGGTTGGTCCTAAGGTATTCCAGCTGCGTCTTGTAGGGGCCTTCCACCCTATACAAATGTGGCACACCTGAACTTCCCGCAGGTCTCTCCATACCTTGATACATCTCTGATTCACTAGTCTCAGAGCTAGGGTAATGCGAGTGGTGGCTCAACTGTTGAGCCCAAGACCTAGCAGTATGATTAACGCTAGCCTCTGAAGACCTAAGACTTTGTCTATCCGTTACTAGATGCCGTCCTGATCTAAGGTTCATATGCCTATTTAAGTAGCCCCTATTTTGCCCAAGTACAACCTCGTTGCTGAGTTCTTTTGTACCAATTACTTGATTCCTTCTTATGTTGATTATCGTGTTTATACTCTTGTCTGATATCACGTCGTCAAGAGCATTTGAGTTAATTTCCGCACTTGAAGTTGATCGTTCCACGTTAAGTCTTTTCCTTTAAAGTTCTCGGTCACACACAGGTTATCCCTTGAACTTGATTTCTTAGATAGTCTTTGACTTGTCACGTGCCTATCGTGTCCTGACTTACTCCTAGCACTACTCGAACTTAGCCTAAGCTAGGAATTGACAAAGGGAGTTGAGAATATTCCGACCTTTCTTGCTGATCCCTTGTTCTTTAGTGCTCGAGAACCCGATTCTCAAGCTTGCACAAAGCCCTTGCTTGGATGCTCTCAATTGTTCTCAATGGACCTGTATCAGTCCCAAGATTAGCTCAAGACTTAAATTCAAAGGACAGACAGATCACTTTCATGCATGTAATTCACAGACCAACTTGCCTTTCGCCTTTATGGAAAACAATCCCAAGGATCCCTCTGTTTTCTTCCCCCTAGGTATGGTCACTTTAAAAATACTATATCTAATAATCCTGATCTTAATTTTACCACGAGCTTTCCAACAAAAATTGTACTCCCCAGGAGCTTTCCAACAAAACAAGAATCACAGCAAACGGATTTCGTATGAGGAAGTTATGACAGATCAGGGTTTTGGAGTTAAAACAGGGCTCAAACAGGCTGACAGCTCACAGGATTTTTCTCAAAAACACATGTGTAGGGACCTCACAAATCACTAATGGCTTGCTAATTATGCCCAAAATTACCCCAAAGACTTGGAAATATTAACCCTAAAATTTTGGCCGAAAAGCCTATCAATCGCGATCGACAGGTCTGTCAATCGCAATTTACAGAGGTGTCCGTCGGGGCCTGTCGGTCGCGATCGACACGTCAATTGCGATTGATAGTGTCAATCATGATAGAGTCGGTCGTGAGTCCTGTCAATCGCGATCGACACATTTTTTGGGATTTTCGCCGTAAATTCAGTCGATCGGGGCTGTGTCCGTCGCGATGGACACGTGGCAACGCGTTAAATTCAGTCAATCGCCAAAATTCAATCGGTCGCGATGGACGGTGTCAATCGTGACTGACAGAGGTATCGGTCGTGGCTGTCGATCGCGATCGATGGTGTCAATCGCGATTGACAGGGTCAGTCGGTCATCTCTATCGATCGTGATCGACAGGCTGTCGGTCGCGATTGACAGATGTTGTGGATCGTGGCTGTCAGTCGCGATCGACTGTATCAATCGTGATTGACAGAGGAACTCGGAATTTTTTAACTGTTTTTAGTGATTTAGCATGTGCTCATCATGTAGATTATGGTGGTGCACTTTGTTTTACCAAATGGGCATTTTTTTTGTCGATCACGATCGACAGACTTCGGCGATACAGAGACAGTTCCGTTATGTTTCGTACCTGCACGGAGTGCTGGAGATGATGATGCAGCAAGTACCTGCAAGAAAGCTCAAAAAGCATGCAAAAACACAGCACACAAGTCGCTCTCTCGCTCTCTCTCACAAGTGGAATGAGGGAAATGAGGTGGAGAAGGTGATATGATCAAAATACTGAAATTTTTTTGCGATGATGGAGATGGAGATCGGATATGGTGAGGATGATGATGGTGATGATGGTGGTGAAGTAAGAAAGAGAAAAATAAGAAAAGTAAAGAAATTACCTACAACGCCAACGTCTCAAATCTACGTTTTACCATCACACGCTCATCCTCAAAGCTTGATCCCCGGCAACGGCGCCAAAATTTGGTGTAGTTCAATGATGAGTAGCACCTCCTTTAATGTCAATCCGGGAAGACGTGAGGATGGTATGAAGACCTCGAGCAAGTGAAGGCACAAGTGCGTGAGTGAGAAGCACACTAACATGCACACACATGCGCACTCAAGGTAAGACAAAGAGAGAGACAATGGAGTTCTTTTAGATTACTTCAAAAGTGCTCATACAAGTTTAGATCAATTACAAGCTAACCCCAAAAATGAGCTCTCTAGCTCTATTTATAGTTTTTGACTAGGTTTTGGCCGTGTCCAGACCTAGTGTCCGGCCTAGTTAAAAATTAGGTTCTAGGGCCTATTTGAAGACTCAAACGAAGTCTAAAAAATTATGAAAATTGGTAGGTAGCTACTTTGAATGCTCTTCAAGCTCAAGGACTCCTTGGCTTGCACAAAATGGAGCTACAAAAATATGAAATGGTATCTACAATGGCTTTTAGTGATGAAAATCACTATTGTTGTAGGGATTTCTTCTAACGATTTGACATACATATCTTTGAGCTCCCTACTTGCTCCTTCTCCTTGTGTGTCCACCTCTTCGATATGCTTTAGTGTCCTGAAAAAATATTGGCCTACTTGCCAGATCGTCGTTGACTACCCTGTCTGCTTGTGCTTTCTCTTCTCTCTGACTCCCTTTGTAAGCTTCCTTGCCTTGTGAGTCCTTCAGTTCCAACACTACCTGACATTAGAGGTCTTGAAAGTGCAAGTGATATATGGAATGCTTTGGAGGAGCATTTCCAAAACACCACAAAGTCAAGGAAGGCATCCTTATGGGCAGAATTTACCACATTCAAGAAGAAGGCCTCTCAATCCATCTCAGATTATATAACAAGAATGAAGGACATTGCAGATGCATTAGGATCAGTTGATGAAGATATTGAGGAGGATAAATTGGTAAGGCAAATCCTTACAGGTTTGAGAGGTGATGAAAAATGGAAGCCATTCATTTTGTCTACTGAATTATCACTAGATCATTTTACTCCTGACTTAAATCAGTTGCTAGGACACATGCTAGCCTTTGAGCAGGATGTCAAAGGTGATGGTGATAAAAGTGCAGGTCAAGCAATGTATTCAAAGGATAAGAAGAATAATAGCGAAGGGAAGCAACAAGCAAATGAAGATGAAGGAACAACTAGCCAAGCTAACTTCCTAAGAGGAAGAGGAGGTGGTAAAGGTAGAGGAAGAGGCAGAAGTAATAAAGATGGAGGCAAAGCTTGTTGGATTTGTGGTAAGACAAATCATTTAGCTAATGATTGTTGGCATAATACTCAGAATAATGGTGGATATAATCAGAATTTTAATCCAAGAGGAAGAGGTGGCAGAAATCAAAGGGGTAATTTCAAAGGTAGAAGGCATAGAGGCTACTTTGGAAGAAATGCAGGTAGAGGATTTCAAAGTCAGCAATACAACAATACCTACTACAATTATGCTTCAGATCAAAAGGAGGATTCAACATTGATAATCAATGCAACTTGTGAAAGGCAAAGTGAAGACCAAAGAGTCTTCTACATTGACTTAGGGTGTAGCAATCACCTGAGTGGCAACATAGCCTTGATGACTGATTTGGAGAATAAGGTAACTAATCATGTAGTTCACACAGGTGACAATACAAAGCACAATGTGAAGTCAATTGGATCAGTGAAGGCCAAGGATGGAAGTACTCTCTTTAGTTTTGTATGTTCCTACAATTCCAAAGAATCTGATAAGCGTAGGACAAATAGTTGAAAAAGGTTATGAAGTTAGGTTCACTAATGAAGGAGTTTTTGTGGAAGACCCTAGCAATGGGTATAAACAAATTGTTTCAGGGAAGAAAGAAGGAAGACTCTTCACATTGAAGATTCAAGGTAACATTGGTCATGCCTTATACACCTATGGAGGACATGAGATCTCAGAGTTAGATCTTTGGCACAAAAGGCTTGGACATTTTAATGAAAGAGTTATTAAAGATATGGTTAACAATGGTTCAGTGCTTGGATTGCCTAATGTTGTAGGTCAACATATGACATACAGATGTGAGGCATGTCAATTAGGTAAGGCTCATAAGAAATCTTATTCCAAGCATGGTTTTATGTATTCAGAGAAGCTTGAGTTGGTACACACAAATGTGTGGGGACCATCAAATGATTTCAGTATCAATGGTTCAAGTTATTATGTGATTTATGTTGATGATGCTACCAGATGGATCACTATCTATGTGATCAAAGATAAGTCAGAGGTATTCAATACATTCAAACATTATCATGTGTATGCAGAGAGAATTAGAGGTCAAAAGTTGAAGAGACTAAGGTTAGATGGAGGGGGAGAGTATTTCTCTAATGAGTTTAGTGATTACTTGTGGAATGCAGGTATAAAAAGGGAAATTACTTGCAGGTACTCTGCTCAACAAAATGGTGTAGCAAAAAGGAGGAATAGAACTCTTGTTGAGTTTGCAAGATCCATGATGAAGGAGAAAAATTGCCCAAATTACTTGTGGGCTGAGGCTGTAAATACAGCTACATATTTGTTCAATAGATTACCATGTAAAGCTTTGCAGGGTATGACACCATATGAGGCATGGTGGGGTAAGAGACCGACTCTAGATCATTGCAAAGTATTTGGATGTTTGGCATATGCATATGTGTTTATTGGATATGATGATAAGTAGATGGGATATAGGTTGTGGAGTCCATCCACAAAACAATTCCTTGTGTCTAAGGATGTTACATTTGATGAGCAAGGTACTTGGTATGCAGGTACACTTAATGTTCATGCAGGTGATGAAGAAATTGTGAATCAAAAGAAAGGTAAATCAAAGGTTCAGATATTTGATCAAGAGGAGAACAATGAAGTACATGTTGAAGTTGAAGAAGTGCCAAGGTTTGATCCAGAATGTGATGAACCAGAAACCTCAAGGAGTGGAGAACTCAAAAGGTCAACAAGACATAAATGGCAACCTACAAGGTATAGCTATGAAACTTCTTTTTTGGCTACCAAAGATTATGCTTGTATTATAAAGGCAGATGAAGACCCTTCTACATATGAAGAGGAAAAAGGTAAGGAAAATTGGGAGAACGCAAGAGTATGATGCATTGATGGAAAATGAGACATGGGACTTGGTTCCTAAACCAAATAGTTAGAAGATTATTGGATGCAAATGGGTCTACAAGACAAAGAGATTTGCAGATGGAAGTGTGTCTAGGTATAAAGCTAGACTTGTTGTGAAAGGGTTCGATCAGACATATGGTATAGATTATGATGAGACCTATGGTCCTGTGGCAAAGATGACAACCATCAGGACACTCATAGCTATTACTGCATGTAAAGGTTGGAAATTATGTCAATTAGATGTGAAGAATGCTTTTCTAAATGGTTATATTTTAGATGATGTTTTTATGGAGCAAACACAAGGATTCAGAGATGAAAGATATCCAGCTCATGTATGTAAGCTCAAGAGAGCTTTGTATGGTTTGAAGCAGGCCCCAAGGGCATGTAATTATAGACTTGTGAAGTTCTTGAAGGAACTTGGTTTTCAAGTATCTAAAGTAGATAGTAGCTTGCTTGTTGAATCAAGTGATGATGGGTTTATTTACATGTGCATATATGTTGATGATATAATTCTTATGTTGGTGCAGACCAATCACCAATTGAAGATTTGAAGGACAAAGGATGGAGATGAGATCAAGTTTCGAAGCAAAGAAGATGGATACATTCACAGAGTGAAAGACATGTACACATATGTACATTAGTTAAGACATAGGTTACTTATACTTATGCTTTGATATAAGTCTGTACATAATTGCCTATAAATACTTTTGAAAATGTCGAGGCAAGGAGAGAAGACAAGGAGAGACAATAGGAGATCATGAGATTAGTGTATTGAGTAGTAGAAAATGTTATTAGACATGTGTGAAGTGAGTTGAACTCTCTATCCTCACTCAGTTGTAAACTTCTGAGAAATAGAAGGAAAAATTGCGCCCGATGTTTCTGTGTTTTCTCCCTGTGTGATAGATCTTTTGTGAATTCCTTTTGGAGATATCTAAGTCCATAGTTAATCAATCTATGGCTAGAGTTTGAGAGTCTAATTGTGATCAGGCTAAGAGAATTGTGTGTAGGAACATTTACATGTGAGAAAGTACTCACTGGTTCCTGAAAAAGGTGCAAATTTCGATCTTAATGATTTGATCATTTCTCACTCCTCACTGTAAAGTTTTATGCAAGTAAGCACTTAATCTTTAAGTTGGAAGGTAAACTACTCGCTAAAAGCATTTGCTTAAACGGTTTTATACTGAGAGAATTAAAGTTAAGAAGTTAGGGGTGTCCAAATCGACTTCTCAGAAGTGCAGATTTAGACATAGCTGACTTGGTAAGTAGATTTCTCAAGATCTACTGAACCTTTTGAAGTAATTCGACTTGGAGAAGGTGCGCAATCTTTAGGCGACACCTTGTGCAAAGTTTCATCAAAAACTTTACACATTTACTCAGTCAATGAGCAAGATTTATGCAGCAGACTTTCTGAGGAAATTCCTTCTTCACAGTTTAGTCAAGAAATTGATATTTGGTCATTGATAGCTTAAATTGGTGAAGGTTTTGACTTACTCTTGATATGGAGGTGTTCTAAATTCAAGAGTAGGTTGTGCTTTTGGAGATTAACACTCTCCATCAGTGGTATCAGAGCAAGAAACATCAAAATCAAGGAAAGGAGGATCCCGACTGCTGCAGATTCAAGAAATTCAACAACTGAAGAACTAAAAGGTGAAAGCTTGAAGGCAAAGCGTGAGGAAGAGACCATACGACATCAAGAAAGACAAAAGGACTCTAATTTGAAGTAAAGGTACATATATTATTCAAAAAGCTTGAAGATTTCAATACACAGGTGGACACAAGATGGGAGATTCTCTACAGATAGAGAAATTGGATAGGGAAAACTATCCTGCATGGTCAATGAGGATGGAAGCTCATCTTATGAGCAAAGATTTAATAGCTTACATCACAGGAGAAGAAGAGAAGCCACAGTTCAGAGATCCTAGTGTTCCAACTAGGGAAGAGTTAGCAGATTTGAAAAATTGGATGAAGAAAGATGCTCAAGCTAGGAGCATTATATATATGGCAGTCAATGATTACTTGTTACCTCATATTCGAGGTCTTGAAAGTGCAACTGATATTTGGAATGCTTTAGAGGAGCATTTCCAGAATACTACTAAGTCAAGGAAGGCATACTTATGGGCAGAGTTTACCACCTTTAAGAAGAAGGCTTCTCAATCCATTTCAGACTATGTGACAAGAATGAAAGATATTGCAGATGCTTTAGGAGCTGTTGATGAAGACATTGAGGAGGATAAATTGGTAAGGCAAATCCTTACAGGTTTGAGAGGTGATGACAAATGGAAGCCATTCATTTTGTCTACAGAATTATCACTTGATCATTTCACTCCTGATTTAAATCAGTTGCTAGGTCATATGCTAACATTTGAGCAAGATGTTAAAGGAGATGGTGACAAAAGTACAGGTCATGCAATGTACTCAAAGGACAAGAAGAAAGCTAACAAAGGAAAGCAACAAGCAGGTGAAGATGAAGGTACAACTAGTCAAGCCAACTTCCTAAGAGGTAGAGGAGGTGGCAAAGGTAGAGGAAGAGGCAAAAACAACAAAGATGGAGGCAAAGCTTGTTGGATTTGTGGTAAGACAAATCATTTAGCTAATGATTGTTGGCATAATAATCAGAGTAATGGTGGATATAATCAGAACTATAATACAAGAGGAAGAAGTGGCAGAAATCAAAGAGGTAATTTCAGAGGCAGAGGTAGTAGGGGTTACTTTGGAAGAAATGCAGGTAGAGGTTTTCAAAGTCAACAATATAACAACACCTATTACAGTTATGCTTCAGATCAAAAGGAAGATTCAACATTGATAATGAATGCAACTTGTGAAAGGCAGAATGAAGATCAAAGAGTCTTCTACATTGATTCAGGGTGTAGCAATCACCTGAGTGGTAATATAGCCTTGATGACTGATTTGGAAAATAAGGTATCTAATCATGTTGTTCAAACAGGTGACAATACAAAGCACAATGTGAAGTCAATTGGATCAGTGAAGGCCAAGGATGGTAGCACCTTATTGAGTAAGGTCTTGTATGTTCCTACAATTCCTAAGAACTTGATAAGTGTAGGACAAATTGTGGAAAAAGGTTATGAAGTAAGGTTCACTAATGAAGGAGTGTTTGTGGAAGACCCTAGCAATGGGTATAAACAAATTGTTTCAGGGAAGAAAGAAGGAAGATTGTTCACATTGAAGATTCAAGGTAATATTGGTCATGCCATGTTCACATATGGAGGACACAAGATTTCTGAGTTAGATCTTTGGCACAAGAGGCTTGGACATTTCAATGAAAGAGGTATTAAAGACATGATTAACAATGGTTCAGTGCTTGGTTTGCCTAATGTTGCAGATCAACATATGACATACAGATGTGAGGCATGTCAATTAGGTAAGGCTCATAAGCTTTCCTACTCCAAGCATGGTTTTATGTACTCAGAGAAGCTTGAGTTGATACATACAGATGTGTGGGGACCATCAAAGGATTTCAGTATAAATGGGCCAAGATATTATGTGATTTATGTTGATGAAGCTACTAGATGGATCATTATTTATGTGATCAAAGATAAGTCAGAAGTGTTTAATACATTTAAACACTATCATGCATATGCAAAAAGAATTACAGGACATAAGTTGAAAAGACTAAGGTCAGATGGAGGGGGAGAGTATTTCTCTAATGAATTCAGTAATTACTTGTGGGATGCAGGTATAAAAAGGGAAGTTACTTACAGGTACTCTCCTCAACAAAATGGTGTAGCAGAAAGGAGAAATAGAACTCTTGTTGAGTTTGCAAGGTCCATGATGAAGGAGAAAAATTGCCCTAATTATTTGTGGGCTGAGGCTGTAAATACAGCTACTTATTTGGTCAATAGGTTACCATGTAAAGCTTTGCAGGGAATGACACCTTATGAGGCATGGTGGGGTAAGAGACCTACACTAGACCATTGCAAAGTATTTGGATGTTTGGTCTATGCATATGTGCCATCACAATTAAGGCACAAATTGGAACCTAAAGCTGAAAAATATGTGTTTATTGGTTATGATGATAAGCATATGGGATACAGGTTGTGGAATCCATCCACAAAACATTTTCTTGTATCAAAAGATGTTACATTTGATGAGCAAGGTACTTGGTATGCAGGTACTATCAATATTAATACAGATGATGAAGAGGTTGTGAGCCAAAGGAAAGGTAAGTCAAAGGTTCAAATAATTGATGAAGAAGAGAATAATGAAGTGCAGGTTGAAGTGGAAGAAACACCTAGGTTTGATCCTGAATATGAAGAACCAGAAACCTCAAGAAGTGGAGAACTTAGGAGGTCTACAAGGAACAAATGGCAACCTACAAGGTATAGCTATGATACTTCATTTCTGGCTACCAAAGATTATGCTTACATGATTAAAACAGATGAAGACCCTTCTACATATGAAGAGGCAAAAGGTAAAGAAAATTGGGAGAAAGCTATGCAGGAAGAATATGATGCATTATTGGAGAATCAAACATGGGATTTGGTTCCAAAACCAAATAGCCAGAAGATCATTGGATGTAAGTGGGTTTATAAGACAAAAAGATTTGCAGATGGAAGTGTGTCTAGGTACAAAGCTAGACTTGTTGTCAAAGGGTTTGCTCAGACATATGGTGTTGACTATGATGAGACTTATAGTCCTGTGGCAAAGATGACAACCATCAGGACACTTATAGCAATTGCTGCATGTAAAGGTTGGAAATTGTGTCAATTAGATGTGAAAAATGCTTTTTTGAATGGTTATATTTCAGATGATGTATTCATGGAGCAACCTCAAGGGTTCAGAGATAAAAGGTATCCAGATCATGTGTGCAAGCTTAAGAGAGCTTTGTATGGCTTGAAGCAGGCCCCAAGGGCATGGAATTATAGACTTGTAAAGTTCTTGAAAGAACTTGGATTTCAGGTGTCTAAAGCAGATAGTAGCTTGCTTGTCAAAGCAAGTGATAATGGTTTCATATACATGTGCATATATGTTGATGATATAATCCTTACAGGTACAGATGAGGAAGGAATACAAAGACTAAAGAAGCAAATGGAAAAGGAGTTCAAAATAAGTGACTTGGGAGACTTGTCATACTTCTTGGGCATGGAGATTACATATACTCAACATGGAGTATTTGTGACCAAAGAAAGGTATTTGAAGAACTTGTTAATCAAGTTTAAAATGGATGATTGCAGGGTAGCACCTACACCAATGGAGGTGAATCACAAATTGAGTAAATTTGGAGGTGAAGAATTCAAGGACATGAGACAATATCAGAGTTTGGTTGGTAGTCTTATCTATGCTACTTTAACTAGACCTGATTTATCATATGCAGTAGGGGTTTTGTCTCAATTCATGCATTGTCCGAGGAAAGAGCATTGGATTGCAGGTCAAAGAGTGTTGAGATACATTAAGGGTACACTCAAAGAAGGTTTGTATTATGGGTTTACATCAGATACAAACATCAAGATCTATAGTGATGCAGATTGGGCAGGTAATCCAGATGATAGAAGATCAACTTATGGATACATGTGTTATGTGGGAGATAAGTTAATATCCTGGTGCTCAAAGAAGCAACATACAGTTGCTTTGTCATCTACAGAAGCAGAGTACAAAGGCATGGTTGAAGCTGCAAAAGAAGTGATATGGCTTAAAACTCTAATGAAGAGTTTTGACACTATACAGAACATACCTATCATTTATGGTGATAACATGAGTTCATTATATCTAGCTGCTAATCCTGTTTTTCATGCCAGGACTAAACACATTGAGATACAGTATCACTTTCTAAGAGAGAAGATGATGGATAAGGAGATTGAAGTCATACATCAACAAAAGATCAGATAGCTGATATGCTTACAAAGAGCTTGGATGGACCAAAGCTACAGAAGTTTAAAGACATGGCAGGTATAAAGAAGATAAGAGAAACCTCAATTGATGATTGAGGGGGAGCTGTTGGTGCAGACCAATCACCAATTGAAGATTTGAAGGACAAAGGATGGAGATGAGATCAAGTTTTGAAGCAAAGAAGATGGATACATTCACAGAGTGAAAGACATGTACACATATGTACATTAGTTAAGACATAGGTTACTTATACTTATGCTTTGATATAATTATGTACATAATTGCCTATAAATACTTTTGAAAATGTTGGGGCAAGGAGAGAAGACAAGGAGAGACAATAGGAGATCATGAGATTAGTGTATTGAGTAGTAGAAAATGTTATTAGACATGTGTGAAGTGAGTTGAACTCTCTATCCTCACTCAGTTGTAAACTTCTGAGAAATAGAAGGAAAAATTGCGCCTGATGTTTCTGTGTTTTCTCCCTGTGTGATAGATCTTTTGTGAATTCCTTTTGGAGATATCTAAGTCCATAGTTAATCAATCTATGGCTAGAGTTTGAGAGTCTAATTGTGATCAGGCTAAGAGAATTGTGTGTAGGAACATTTACATGTGAGAAAGTACTCACTAGTTCCTGAAACAGGCGCAAATTTCGATCTTAATGATTTGATCATTTCTCACTCCACACTGTAAAGTTTTGTGCAAGTAAGAACTTAATCTTTAAGTTGGAAGGTAAACTACTCGTGGCTAAAAGCATTTGCTTAAACGGGTTTTATACTGAGAGAATTAAAGTTAAGAAGTTAGGGGTGTCCAAATCGACTTCTCAGAAGTGCAGATTTAGACATAGCTGACTTGGTAAGTAGATTTCTCAAGAGCTACTGAACCTTTTGAAGTAATTCGACTTGGAGAAGGTGCGCAATCTTTAGGCGACACCTTGTGCAAAGTTTCATAAAAAACTTTACACATTTACTCAGTCAATGAGCAAGATTTATGCAGCAGACTTTTTGAGGAAATTCCTTCTTCACAGTTTAGTCAAGAAATTGATATTTGGTCATTGATAGCTTAAATTGGTGAAGGTTTTGTCTTACTCTTGATATAGAGGTGTTCTAAATTCAAGAGTAGGTTGTTCTTTTGGAGATTAACACTCTCCATCATCTTACAGGAATAGATGAGAAAGGAATTCAAAGCCTAAAGAAGCAAATGGAGAAAGAGTTCCAGATCAGTGACTTGGGAGACTTTTCATATTTCTTGGGCATGGAGATCTCATACACTTAACATGGAGTGTATGTAACTCAAGAAAGGTATTTGAAAAACTTGTTGATCAAGTTTAAGATGAATGATTGCAGGGTAACACCTACTCCAATGGAGGTGAATCACAAATTGAGCAGATATGGAGGAGAAAAGTTCAAGGACATGAAGCTATATCAAAGTTTGGTTGGTAGTCTGATCTATGCTACATTAACTAGGCCTAATTTGTCATATGCAGTTGGAGTAATATCTCAATTCATGCATTGTCCTAGGAAAGAACATTGGATTGCAAGACAAAGAGTGTTGAGGTACATTAAGGGTACACTCAAAGAGGGTTTGCATTATGGTTTTACATCAGATACAAACATCAAGATATATAGTGATACAGATTGGGCAGGTAATCCTGATGATAGGAGATCAACTTATGGATACTTGTGTTATGTGGGAGATAAGTTAATTTCATGGTGTTCTAAGAAGCAACACATAGTTGCTTTATCATTTGCAGAGGCTGAGTACAAAGGTATTGTTGAAGAATCACTCACAAATTTGACATACAGACAGACATAAAGATGAAGAAAGACAAAGAAAAAGCAGAAACAAAAACAGTCAGAAAATTAAGCCTTATTGAAGGGACAAATTCACGACCATAATATACTTCATAGAAACTTCCAAAAACACGAGTTTTGAATCTCGGATCAAAATGTATATATATGAGAGAGAAGAAGGGAGCAAAATATAGATGCAATAGAACCGGAATAGAATAGCGCATATAGAAACTGAGGATACTGATATAGAAGACGCTAGAGATTGCGTATGTGGAGATAAATAATAGAACCTGAACTGTCGGGTATTCATCTGAGAGAGATGGTAAGGAATAACTACTCAGAGTAGGAGAGTTTTCCATAGTTATGAGCAAAGTGAGGCCAAGCTATTTTGTACACATCTTCTCTAATAGAAAACACATGTTCATGTGGAAGTTTGAGTGCATTCATAGTATGTGAAGAAATCTGAGTGATTTCATGTTAGTGTGAAAGTTAGTTAATGGTTATAGTTTTCTCAATAGACATTTTTTCCGGTACTTGTGAAAGTTAGATTTCACAGCACAGTGTAAAGATTTTCATGAGAGATAGCTCATCTTGAAGCCAGTAGTCTCAACTACAAATTGATCAAAGAATTTTGTGAAACGGGACATGTACACATGGTACAGTGTCTAACCGTAAAAGGCATCTTGAACTGGTGAAGTTTTTCTTCAAACTTCAGATAGAGTTCATTCACTCAAGGAAGTTCAGATATTACTTTCTTACTTAAATTACAAACATTTGAAGTAACTACAAACAAAATTGCAGTTGATTCCGGTAACATTCCGGTGCAATTACGGTGACAGTCCGGTAAGAGTCCAATGAAGTTTGGGTGATATTTTGATGAGTTTTTCAAATACAGTTTTGACTTGTTCAAGTGGCGAAAAGAATATCTAACAGTAAGCAAACAAAGAATTGTGAAGGTTGAAGTAAATTAGATCAGAATTGAAGTATGAAGGAAAGACAAAGTTTCCTGTAAAGTGAATGTTTGTATTTCACTAAATATAGCTGTGAAGTTTTGAGTTTCAGGAAGCATACTAAGTTATTGATGATTATAGAGGTATTCTAACATCACTTTAACTTAGTTCTAGTTGAGGCGTGGCAATTTTCCATAGTCTTGCTAGTGAACAAGCTTTTTCCGCGACATCACATAACCTCAACAAGTGGTATCAGAGCTTAAAAGATTCTGAAGAGCAGAAACATTCTCAATAGTAAATGAAAGTGAAGATACAAGAGAATTCGAAGAACTTTCACAAGAAAGGTGAAAGGTGAAAGCTGAAGTGATCAACAACAAAAAGAATCAAAGAAGAATTCTGAAGTCATTCTCAAGGGTAAAGGTTTACAAAAGGTAAAATCCTTTAACGTTATACTCACCGAAAGTAACAGAAATAAGAAGATTATGGCAGATCATATCTCTATTGACAAATTGGACAGAGATAATTATCCCACATGGGTAATGCGCATGGAAGCCTTACTTATGAGTAAGGACTTAATGATATATGTGACAGGAGAAGAAAAGAAGCCGACTTTCGAAGATGATAGTCAACCAAAGAAAGAAGAGTTAGAAGCTTTGAAGCTGTGGCAGAAGAAAGATGCAACGGCAAGAGCGTATATCTACAATACCATTACAGATCATCTACTACCGCACATTAGAGGTCTGGAGAAAGTGGAAGACATATGGAATGCATTGGAAGATCATTTCCAAAATACGACAAAAGCTAGGAAGGCTAGCTTATGGTCAGAGTTTACAACGTTCAAGAAAAAGCAAAGTCAAAGCATTAGTGATTATGTCACTAAGATGAAAGACTTGGCGGACAGTCTTGGATGTATTTATGAAGATATCGAAGATCACAAGTTAATAGCACAAGTGCTTGCAGGATTAAGAGGAGATGAAAGGTGGAAACCTTTTGTACCAGATTTAAATCAGTTGCTTGGACTAATGTTAATGTTTGAGCAAGATTTGAAGACAGACGGAGATAAAGGACATAGTTTTGCTATGTACGCAAAGAATAAGAAGAAAGGTGATAAAGGTAAAGAAAAAGATGAAGAAGAGATGTCTACTCAAACAAATTTTGCAAGAGGAAGAGGTAACGTCAGAAGTAAAAGTAGAGGTAAAGGAAGAGGTAATGAGACCAACAACAAGAAGACTTGTTGGATCTGTGGATTAAGCAATCATTTGGCTGAGGATTGCTCGCATAATTCTCAAGGATCAAGTCAGAATCAGAACAATAACAATAGGGGCAGAAGTGGAAGATATCAAAGAGGAAGACAAAGCCAAAGAGGCGGATATGGTAGAGGTGGAGCAAGAAGTTGGGGACAGAATCAGTCTCACAACACTACCTATTACAACTATGCGAATGATACGCAGAATGACAGTCATACAACGTTGATGATGAACTCAATAAGTATGTTAGAGAATGAAGACCTCAAGGTATTCTATATTGACTCTGGTTGTTCAAATCATTTGTCAGGAAATATAGAATTGTTATCAGAACTTGAAGGAGTTATATCAAATCATACAATACAAACAGGTGATAATACAAAACATAATGTAAGGTCAATCGGAAAAGTAAAGTGTAAAAATGGAGCTGACCTACTAACAAATGTTTTGTATGTTCCAACAATCCCAAAGAATCTGATCAGCGTGGGTCAGATAGTAGAAAAAGGTTTTCAAGTCAGCTTTACAAATGAAGGAGTATTTGTTGAAGATCCAGAGAAAGGATACAAACAAATTGTTCATGGTAAAAAGGAAGGTAGACGTTTTACTCTTAAAGTACAAGGGAATGTTGGTCAAGCCTTGATCACACATGGTGATGAGGTATTTACAGAGTTAGACCTCTGGCATAAGAGGTTAGGACATTTCAATGAAACAGGAATCAAAACTATGGTGGAGAAACAATCCATGAGAGGATTACCAAATATGAAGGATCAACATATGATTCACAAGTGCGAAGCCTGTCAGATGGGAAAAGCCCACAGGTTACCATTTTAGAAAAATGGTTACAAACACGATGGTGTGCTAGAGCTCATACATACAGATGTATGGGGACCAACAAAAGAAGGATCTATCAGCGGATCGAGGTATTACGTTCTTTTTATTGATGATGCAACAAGATGGATAACTCTTTATGTTTTGAAAGAGAAGTCAAAAGTGTTTGAAGCTTTCAGGCATTTTCATGCATATGCTGAAAGACTTACAGGACAAAAACTCAAAAGGCTACGGTCTGATGGAGGAGGAGAATATTTTTCTCGAGAGTTCAATGATTATCTATGGAATACAGGTATCAAAAGAGAAATAACTTGCAGGTATACACCGCAACAAAATGGAGTAGCAGAAAGAAGAAACCGAACTCTAGTTGAGTTTGCAAGAGCAATGCTAAAGGGGAAGAATTGTCCAAACTATCTTTGGGCTGAGGCTCTAAATACAACTACATATCTGGTAAATAGATTACCATGTACAACTTTAAATGGGATGACTCCTTACGAAGCTTGGTGGGGTAAGAAACCAACACTTGATCATTGTAAAATGTTTGGATCAGTTGCTTATGCTTATGTACCATCACAACTGAGACATAAGCTTGAACCAAAAGCTGAAAAGTATGTGTTCATCGGATATGATGAAAAACAGATGGGTTATAGGTTATGGAGTCCTCTAACCAAACAGTTTACTGTTTCGAGAGATGTGACATTTGATGAAGGAAAGAGTTGGTATACAGATAAAGAGCATAGGGTTGAAACACTTCAAGAAGAAATGAGAAGCATTGAAAAAGGTAAATCACATATGCAGGTAAATGGAGATGAAGATCATATGCAGGAAAGTACGTCCAGGATCGGATCAGGTATGAGAAACGAAGATGGACCAAGATTTGATGAAGATTTGTATTCAGATACACATGAAGAATATGAGCTAAGAAGGTGAAACAGATTAAGGAAACAACCAACAAGGTATTCCTATGACACTTCTTATTTGACTCAAAAGAACTATGCTTACTTAGTAAAGGAAGATGAAGAACCTCAGAATTACAGTGAAGCAAAAGGTAAGAAACAATGCGAAGAAGCAATGAAGGAGGAGTTCAATGCTCTTGAAGAGAACAAGACTTGGGAACTTGTTCCAAAACTAAATGGTAAGAAAGTGATTGGAAATAAATGGGTTTATAAAGTTAAGAAACTTGCAGATGGAAGGATAGCCAGATACAAAGCTAGACTGGTGGTCAAAGGCTATGCTCAGACGCATGGCATAGATTATGATGAGACATTTAGTCTGGTGGCAAAGATGTCAACCATAAGGACATTGATTGCTATAGCAGCATCAAAAGGATGGAAGTTAAGTCAGCTGGATATTGTTGGAAAGATGGATGGATGCACCAAGAGACTGAGTAGGTACTGCTAAAACCTGCTTTGTACCAGCCCTCTTTTGCTTCAGACTTGAAAAGTAGACCTCCTTAGCTTTCCAATAGCACCATAAAATGTCCTATGTACTTTGGAAATGATGTGTGTAATGATTGAATCAAAACAGATAAGTTTGATCCTCACAAACTCAAGAAAACCTTCTATTTATGTCTTGACACCTGCTGTGTATTTTGCTCAGTATGAACAGTACAATAGGAATTGGAAAACTTCTTTTTAGGCGTATCTAATTAGCTTAGTAAGCTACCTATTCCAAGTGGAATGATGTAAAATAATAAACTATGCTAAGAGAAATCAATTTAGCAAGTTAAGTTATACCCCCGACTTTTTAGGACTATAGCAGAAAATGACCAGAGATCACCTCGACGCAGATTTCTCCAAAATGGCTGAATAGAATGTCTTCAAACTTTGGTAGCATGTAGATTACTTCAAGATGAATCCAACAAGCTTTGAATCACTGAATTTGGTGAAGAATGACTGAGATATGCCCTTGACAAGTTGACAGACTTTTGAGTAGACTAAGAGAGAACTCAAAGATGGACAATGTGAATGTATGTATTAATGAACATTTGTATACAACTCCATTGGCATTAATAACATTGCCAAATGGTGTAGAGAGGTGTGGGCTAGAGTGTAGACCTCACACACACTCAAAAATCAGTAATGCTAGGCTCGGGCGTGCTCTCTCTTACCCGCGACTTTTCATGTCCATTTTTGTAAGAGATGGGTAAAGATTTGAATTCAAATTCAAACTTTTGGCTCCCTATGATCCAACTCCTAAATGCTTGGAGATATTCTTTCAATCAAACAGCTACTTTTATCCACGAATCCTTTTGGTAGGTGATTACAAAAGATTCCAAGTCAATCTAACTTTTACAATGAGGTAAAGTGGTAATTAACCACTAGCATATGTTCCTATGCTTCTTCATGTATGTATAAACTTCAATGCATCCTTTGAGCCAAATGTGTAGGCTTGTAATTTACACCAACAGCTCCCCCTCAAGCCAAACATTTTGGCTTAAGTCTTCATCTTCAATCTTCAAGTATATCCTGCAATCCAATCATGGATTTGAACCTGCAAAGTTTGGTTCCATCCAAAGCTTTAGTCAACAAATCTGCACATTGCATGTTGGTTGATACATAGGTTAGTTGAATGTCCTTGCTTATCAAATTTTCTCTCACATAATGGTAATGGACCTCTATATGTTTGGTCCTAGCATGATAAATAGGATTAGCTGCAAGGTGAAGAGAACTTGTATTATCTCCAAAGATTATTGAAGGCCTAGTATATAGACCCAATTCTGTATACAAAAGCTTAATCCATATTGCTTCTTGTGTGGCATTAGACTGCCCTCTATACTCTGCCTCTGTGGAAGACAAAGCAACAGTAGGTTGCTTCTTTGAAGACCATGAAATTGGTTTGTCACCTACAAAAGAAATATATCTGGAAGTGCTCCTCCTATCATCCTTGCATCCTGCCCAATCTGAATCTGAATAAATTTTGATATCAATATCTGAAGTGTAAGGGAAATACAAACCATGGTTCTGTGTACCCTTGAGATACTTCATGATTCTCTCGGCAGCCTCTAAGCGAGGTATCCTTGGCTTCTGCATAAATTGACTTAGCACACTAACTCCATATGCAATATCTATCCTTGTTAAGGTAGCATAGTTCAAGCTACCCACCATACTTTGATAGCCTGTAATGTCATTGACTTCATCACCTTCATGGGCACTTAGTTTTAGGTTTACCTCCATTGGAGTGCTTGCTACTTTGGCATCCTGCAAGTGAAACTTCTGTAACATGTCCTGTATATACTTTTTCTGAGTGATGTATGTCCCTGAATTAGTGTAGACTAATTCAAGTCCCAAAAAATACTTCAATAGACCAAGATCATTGATCTTGAACTCCTTCATCATTTGACTTTTGATATATCTGATTCCAGTGACATCATTACTTATAATGATGATGTCATCAACATAAACACAAAGGTATATTCCCTCTGAATTACTTCTCTTGATGAACAGAGAAGTATCTGCCTTGCTCATGACAAATCCTTGGTCTTGGAGATATGTAGTTAACATGTAATTCCATGCCCTAGGTGCCTGCTTCAATCCATATAAAGCCTTTTTTAATTTGCAAACATATGTTACCTTCTTAGGATCCTCATAGCTAGGAGGTTGTGACATATATACCTCCTCTGAAATCCATCCATTCAAGAAAGCATTCTTGACATCCAATTGGTACATATTCCAATTTTTTTATGCAGCCACACTTACCAACACTCTGATGGTTGGCATCTTGGCCACAGGTGAGAATGTCTCCTCATAGTCAATGCCTTGGGTTTGTGCAAAACCCTTGGCTACCAATCTGGCTTTGTACCTATTAATGGTGCCATCAGAATTTCTTTTAAGCTTATAGATCCATCTGGATCCTATTACCTTCATTGAGTCCTTCTTAGGTACTAAGTTCCATGTGTCACTCTCCTTGAGTGCTTCAATCTCCTCATCCATAGCTTCTTTCCATTCTGATTTGGTTATTGCTTCTTCATATGATCCTGCTTCTTCATTTGATAAATCTTTGGCAAGATAAACTGAATATTTAGTAACAAGAGATGTATCATACCCATATCTAATAGGTTT
The DNA here is from genome assembly GCA_020310875.1 of Ceratopteris richardii. Lineage (NCBI taxonomy): Eukaryota > Viridiplantae > Streptophyta > Polypodiopsida > Polypodiales > Pteridaceae > Ceratopteris > Ceratopteris richardii. Next base: position 115,411,980 of record CM035435.1, read on the forward strand.
CTTGCTTTCTCTTTGTGATCTTCTAAATGGTTGAGTTGAAGATTCAGATATGTCTTCAAGCTTCTTCATCTTCATTTTGCCTTTGGACTTCCATGCTTTGAATTCTTCAAGGTTAATAGTATCTTCATCATCTCAACTTGAGGCTTCATTTTGAGTAGGTTCCTCCTTTGTAAGAATTGGAAATTCCTCTTCCAAATCATAGGGTAACTTGACCTTCCTGCATTCATTCTCATAACAAGAATCATTTTCATCAAAGACAACATCTCTGCTTACCATGTATCCTTTATTGGTAGGGTTATAAAACCTGTAACCTTTTTTATTTAAATCATACCCAATAAAGATACATTTTTCAGCCTTTGGATCTAGCTTACCTCTTATCTGAGAAGGAATGTGTACATATGCTACACATCCAAAAATTTTGCAATGGTCAAGTGAGGGTCTCTTACCATGCCATGCTTCATAGGGTGTCATACCATCAAGTGACTTAGATGGTAACCTGTTTATGAGGTAAGTGGCAGTGGAACCACTTTCTGCCCATAGATAGTTAGGTAATTTTTTTTCATTCAACATAGACCTAGCTGTCTCCATAAATAACCTATTTCTTCTCTCAACTACCCCATTCTGTTCAGGAGAATACCTTGTGGTTATTTCTCTTTTGATGCCTCTGTCCTGCAAGAAGTTTTCAAATTCATTGGAGAAGTACTCACCTCCTCCATCTGACCTTAACCTCTTCAAATTCCTTCCTGTCTGATTTTCAACTAGTGCAAGATATTTTTTAAAAGCAATTAAATACCTCATCCTTGTGCTTTATAAAGTACAATACAGTCCATCTGCTATAATCATCAATAAAAGAAACATAGTACCTTGATCCTGAGACTGAGGGGTCTTCGCTTAGTCCCCATACATCTGTGTGGACAAGCTCTAGGTAGTCTTCATGCATGTATCCTTTCCTTGAGAAAGGTAATCTGTGAGACTTCCCAAATTGACAAGCACCACACTTGTAAATCATCTGTTGCTTGGATACATTAGGTATCCCAAGCACACATTGGTCCCGGCACATTTGTTTCAATGTTCTTTCTCCTATGTGCCCTAACCTCTTGTGCCAAATCTCAAGCTCTGAAAGTGTTAGATCCTTATAACTGTATAGAGCAATATTCTTTGTGTCTTCTAACTCAAAAGTGAAAAGTCTACCTGATTTTTCTCCTTTAGCAATCCTCTTGAACCCATGTCTTGGATCCTCCACATATGCTCCATATTCGTTGAATCTAACCTGCAAACCTTTCTCCACAATCTGACCAACACTCATCAAATTTTTGGTAATGGTTGGTACATAGAGTACCCTGCTCAACAAATTCTGATTTCCATCACAAGTCTTAACATTTCCAACTTTAACTACAAAATGCTTTGTGTCATCACCTGTTTGGACTTGATGCTTACCTTTTGGTTCCTCAAGATCAGAGAGTAATGCTACATTGCCAACCACATGATTTGAACATCCTGAGTCAATGTAGAATAGGTGGTCATCATTTGTACCTGATTTTGAAGTCATGTTCATGATTAGAAGAGAGCCATCCTCTTCTGTGTAGTTGTTGTAATCCTTCCTGGATTTGAATCCTCCTTGGTAGTTGCCATTGTTATTATTGTTGTAATTGTTGTTGTAGCCTTGGTGATGGTTGAATCTACCTCTTGACTCTGAGTAGCCACCTCTTTGATATCCTCTTCCTCTTTGATTCTTGTAATTCCTGAAACACTCATCTGTAGTATGATTTGATAAACCACAAATGTTGCATGGTGAGGAGTTATAAGATCTCCCCCTACCTTGCTTACCTCCTCTACCCCTTCCTCTTGAAGATCTACCTCCCCTTGCATAGTTGGCTTGGGAGGTAGAGCCTTCTTCTTCCATCTTTTTACTCTTGCCTTTATCTTTAGACTTCTTATCAGTGTATAGGGCAGAAGAGTAATTACCTTTGGATATATCTCCATTCTTGTTGAGCTTTGCTTCATGAGTAAACAATTGTCCCATGAGAGTTGTAAGATCTAGAGTGTGCATGTCCATGTAAAGATCCATAGCTGTGGTGAAGCTTTCCCATTTGTCATCAGCCTTGATCCCATTGATCACTTGCCTTACAATCTGTTCTTCTTCAATCTCTTCTCCTATGCTTGCTAACTGATCTGCTACATCTTTAATCTTGGTCACAAATTCTGAAACAACTTGCTTAGGTTGCTTCCTTAATGTTGTGAATTCAATCCAGAACTGATTTTTCCTAGCCCTTGTGTTGGAGGAAAAATATGATGACAAGGTTTTCCAAGTTTCTTGGGATGTCTTACAATTTCTAATATGTGGCAAAAGAAAATCAGATATAGAGTTGAGTAAATAAGACCTTGCCAATGCATCCTTAGCACACCATGTGTTGAGCTTTTCATGTTCTTCCTTGGTTGGTAATCCTCTTGTTTTGAATGAGGGCAATTCCTCATCTCCTGAGATGTATCCATAGAGACTCCTTCCTTGTAGGTAGGTCTTCATCCTTAGAGAGTTGTTCCTGTCCAATTTATCAATGAATGAAGGAAAACCATCTCCCATTTTACCTTAGTTTGCTCTGATACCACTGTTGGAAAGATGGATGGATGCACCAAGAGACTGAGTAGGTACTGCTAAAACCTGCTTTGTACCAACCCTCTTTTGCTTCAGACTTGAAAAGTAGACCTCCTTAGCTTTCCAATAGCACCATAAAATGTCCTATGTACTTTGGAAATGATGTGTGTAATGATTGAATCAAAACAGATAACTTTGATCCTCACAAACTCAAGAAAACCTTCTATTTATGTCTTGACACCTGCTGTGTATTTTGCTCAGTATGAACATGTTGGAAGCAGTCAGAGGCACAGTCAGAGGCACAGACGGCATGGAAGCATGTAAAGACGGAGCAGGGAGCCAGTCAGATTATTTTTTCAAACAATTATATTTTTATTACTTCTTCAAACATCCAACAGTGATTTTCATCACTCTTGTAACATATGTAATATAGACAAAACCCCATTTTGTAATCCATAGCTCCATTTTGTGCAAGCCGAGGAGTCCCCGAGCTTGAGGAGCTTAGGTAGAATGCGCGTACCAATTTTCGTTATTTTTAGACATCGTTTACCCTTCCAAATAGCCTCTAGGACCTATTTTTTAACTAGGCCGGTCACTAGATGTGAAACCGGTCAAAACTAGTCTAGAAACTATAAAAAGAGCTAGAGAGCTCATTTTTGACGTTGGTTCATTTTGGTTAGTGTGAGCATAGAGCTAGTTTGAGCTTGTAAGAGCATTCTTGAGTAATAGAGCTAATTTCCCACCTTCCATTGTGTCTTGCTTGTCTCTTCATTGTGTGTGTATGTGTGTGTGCATCTTTGTGCTTCTCACCTTCACTCTCACATCATCTCACGTTCACGATCTTCATATCACTCCTACCTCTCCCACGGATTGACATTAAGGAGGTGAAGCTTCTTAACGTGGTACTTACCATTGTGCTAGAGCAACACCAAATTTGGCGCCGTTGCCGGGGATCGAGTCTAGGACGAATGTGTGATGGTAAGAGTATAGCAAGAAGTGGCGTTGGAAGGTAAAAATTTCAGTTTTTGTTGTTGTTTTTACTTAGTTTTTAGTGTTTTTCACCTTCCCCATACTCCATCTTCATCATCGCATCATCATCTCCATTTCCAAAAAAATCAGAAAATTCACCATATCCCCCCAATCACCTCATTTCCCCTCATTTGTGCATGCGAGAGAGCGAGAGAGAGTTTTTGCGCTTGTATGTGCTTGCATTTTCTTGAGTTTTCTTGCAGGTACAGGGCTTCAGAGCATCAGGAGAGCTTCCAAAAGGTAAAACATGTACTTTCTGTCAGAAATTTCCGAGTAGGGCGGACCATCGCGATGGTCTGCAACTTTCGGATTTTGAGGTAGGCGACCACACCACGAGGTAGGCGATCCTTGCGCACACACGGCACTATAGTTGCATTTCAAAAATTCGTTGTTTGGTGGACCATCGCGATTGGCTCGGACCATCGCGATTGTGTCGCACCATCGCGATAGGCTCACGCCATCGCGACGGCTCGGCCGGACCATCGCGACGGTTCGCTTTTTCGGACCATCGCGACGGTTCACTTGAGCCATCGCGACGGTCCACTTGGACCATCGCGATTGTTCAGCTAACCCCGCACCATCGCGATTGGCTCAAGCCATCGCCACGACAGTGCCACGTGTCACGATAGACCATCGCGACGGTTCATTTTTTGGACCATCGCGACAGCCCAACATCGGACCATCGCGATTGGCTCAAGCCATCGCATCGCGGACCATCGCGACGGTTCACTTCGGACCATCGCGATTGCCCACCTTTGACCGTTGACCGCGCCATCGCGATTGTCCGCCTGTTCACGCCATCGCGACGGTTCATTTTTTGGACCATCGCGACGGTTCGACCTCACGCCATCGCGATCGTTCACTTTGAGCCATCGCGACGGTTCATTTTTTGGACCATCGCGACGGTCCATTTCCACGCCATCGCGACGGTTCACTTTTTCGGGCCATCGCGATTGTCCACCTTTGACCGTTGACCCTCGCCATCGCGATTGTTCGCCTTTTCGGACCATCGCGACGGTCCCAGACCATCGCGATTGTCCACCCCCATCGCAATTTTTGGGCTCCAATTTTTGACCAATTTTGAGGGTATTTTTGAGAAATTTTTGGACCATTAGACTCATAGGAGACCCCTTAGCTCATATTTGAAGGAAAACTTGATTGTCAGTTTTTACCCCCCAGGGCCTGAATGCTCATAACTTTTTCATCCGAAGTCTGTTTTTTGAGCTTAATAGCTCGTTAGAAAGCTCGCGACGAGTACTACATGATCTCAACTGTTTTTTTTCTTAAAGGATACATCTATTTTTAGATAAACTATTTTGAGGTTCACCTAGTTTGGGACTAGGAAGCCAGGGGGCAAGTATTGAAAATTTGGGCAAAAAAGGGAAGGGATTTAAAAGATGTATATGCTCAAGTGTTTAATCATCTTGTGAATTGGTCTAATATTGGAATTTTTCCAGGTCTAGCAAAGGCAATCAAAGGCAAGCAAGCAAGGCAGTGAAGACAGCACAGCTTGGGAAGCACGGCTTCTTGGGCAACAGGGCATCAGAGCAACCAAAAAAGCCGACTCGAGGTTGGAAGATTACTCAACCCCCTCAGTCAATTCTTAGCTTAAGCTAAACGGTAGTTGTGGATTAACGACGATAGGAACGCCTCAAATTCAAGATACCTAATTCTTTCAAGTTTAAGACTTAAAGTAAAGGTGTGTGTGACACGAAAACCGGAAGAAAAGAATATAAGTCTGACGGAACGAAAACTTAAAATCATCACGAAAGTCGAATTCCTGACGCATATATTAAAACAAGAATCCAGAGAAAATAAAAAAGAATCAAGAAAGTAATCCCCAAAGGACCATTGACGATCTAAGTGTGTAATTGAGTGTGCAAGGAAGAAAATTAATGAACCTTAGATCGGGCAAACATATAGGTAAGTCGGACAGAAGAAGCCTTAGATCATCAGAGGCTAGTGTAAGAACCACAGCTCGATCTTGGGCTCAGCAATTGAATAGTAGTTATCCCTACGAGTTGAGCTCAGAATCAAGCGAATCAGAAATGGCATTTAGCACAGACAGACCAGAAGGAGGGTCCCATGTAGCATACCTAGAAAAACCAGAAGGACCCTATAGAACGCAACTAGAGTTTCTCCGAACCAACCGATTAGGTGCTCGCATCTATGAGGATGGTTTGCAAAGGCAAGTGGTGCAACTGCACAACCCCGATCAACCCATTGGATTGGAAAGACCAGTGGTGAAGTTTGAGAGAGACGCTTACATAGACAAAGAAGGAACCATGTACATCCTAAGTACGCAACCAAACGATACTAATGAGTTTGGCACAATTCAATTAGAGACGGAAGCGAAATTTCAAGGAAAAGAACCGTTAGAAGAACCGAGAACACCGAGAGGGAAATCCGTATTAACAAGAGTACTCATCCCAGAGTGGATCCCTCAAGATAACAGGAGCACCGAGTTGTTTGTAAATAAAGAGACGGATGAAGCCTTTTGGAGGTACAGAAAGGAAAACCCTGGTGAGATAGGCATCATTACAATTTATGAATTCAAGGACCCAGATACACCTGGAAAGGTTGTATACCTGGATGAGACTTCAGAAAGAGTCTTTGTGGTGCTTGAGCGCGCTAAAAACACATACACATGGAGAGGTGAATTGATATTCCCTCCATCTAGAACGAACATGAACACAAGTCAACAAGGGGCAGGAACCTCCTCGGCCCATGGACATCAAGGAGAACGAAATAAAGAGAGACCGGAAGTAAGCTTTAATCACCCCATAGGGAGAGATAGAACAACCACGAACATCAATAGCGCGGATAGACAAAGAGATCATGGAATACTAGGTGGTAGAGATGATTTTCCTCTACCTAGACCACGCGAACACGCAAGAGTATTGAGACCCACTCAATTAGTAAAATCAATGAAAAATTACTTTGATGGGACGGGAGATCCCTATGACCATGTCGCAGAATTCAAGCAAGTACTAAGAGCAGAACAAGTTGAAGACATGTTCACGCAGTACAATGCATTTGGGCTAACGTTAAAGAATACCTCTTTAACTTGGTTTCAACCATTGCAACAAAGGCAATTTAGAGACATCCATCACTTTTTAGAGTCATTCATCACAGAATTCTCTAAAAGTGGGATTAGACACGACACGTCTTCGTTGATTCATAGCTTTAAACAGACCCCTCAAGAAACAGTAAGACTGGCAGGACGTAGGTTTAGACAATATGTCGAACGATGTCCAATGCAAGAGCTACCCTCACAGGCCAAACAAGTATCACTGTTCCTAGATGGCTTGTTGAGCGCTAAACCACGCTCCTATGTGTACCTAAAAGAACCCAGAACGCTAGAGGAGTGTATAAGAATATGTATAGACATTGAGGACAACCTAGGAGATGAATTAGAACTCTCAAAGGTCTATAAGGACTCGGATTGTTCTTCGCTAGCATCCACAAAATTGTCTAGCTCGATAGAGGACCTAGCAGAAAAAGTGGCCCAAAAACTAGGAGTTTCTAGTAAACAGGTGCCCAAGCTACCAACTAACGTACGTTGTTACACTTGTGGTGGAAATCTGTTGGCAAACGTGTGCCCCAATGCACCTCAACCTCAAGCCAACCCTAGTGGCCAATACTGTACAATTGAGAGGAGATATACAAATCATACGGCTCAGGACTGCCCATACAACAAACAAACCGTGAGACAAAACTACCCGCAAACATACCAGCAGCCAGGTAGGTATCAAGGCCAATACAATGCTCAACCTTATTACTATAGGCCTCCTCAGAACTACCCATACCAGGCTCAACAGAGACCTCAACCCGTCTTAGCTCAGCAGCCACCCCCACCAGCGAATGTCATCTCAGTCAAATACGCTGCTGCAGAAGAGAACCTAAGTAGGGCCGTAGTGCCTTCTTCACCCTTGATCACAGAAAGTGACCCAAACTCAAACAGTTTTGACTCTACTCATGTAACTAGTCCACCCGCTTATTACACGGAGTCACCAGAGCATGTGGAGACATATCATTATGATAGTCCACCGATGGAACCTAGTTGGGAGCCAGATTATACTAATGTGATGTACGCAAACCCAAACCCACGGCCCCAACTGAGACAACAAAGACTATAGGGCCCTAGAGGACCATGCTTTAGGTGCCAAGGAGATCATTTCATAAAGGATTGTCCACATCCCCCAATAGCAAGGCAATCACAGTACTATAGCATCCAAGGCTTTTGTGCCGACTGTGGCAAAGAACACATAATCAAAGATTGTCCTAAGAACCCAGTCAACACTACCAATGTGACACCGATCAGCGTGATAGGTATTGTAAACAACGCAGATGGATCCAACCCTACATACGTGCCTATCCAAGCTATAACCAGAGCCCAGGCGCTCTTACAAAACCAACAGCTTAATCAAGAGAAAGTAGCCGGAACTAGTGAAGTTGCAGAATCGAGTAGTAAAAAGATGAAATCTTGGAAAGATTCTAGGGAAAGAATCAAGAGAAAATGGAGTAAAAAGATAAGTGAGTTGGAAGGAAGTTTAAGGGAATCTAGAGCCAAAATACAAGAATTGGCTTCACAAGAGGTGAATCAAGAAGACCCAGCTCAAAAATCAGGATCAGTTTTAGCGGAACCCATACCGGAAGATCTAGACATGATGTTTCGTGCATATCAGGCTAGATTAAAAGAGGGACCTCAAGTAACGGAAATGAGTAAAAACTACCCTCGAACTGATCTAGAAATTGAGAGAACTAAACTTTGCATGAAAATGGTAGAACTAGCACAAGCCTTGTTCGAAGCCTCTAGATATCTTAATTGGAATAACATGGCAAAACCGGAATTACACTTTCAAGGACTAATGGAGAGGCTAGAACACTTGATAGAAAGCAAAGAGAAAAAGGATCAGCATAGGAACCCTATTGCCCCAGAGACACAGGAAAGGAATGCACCATCCCTGTCTCAAGTACCTAATACAGAAAGTCAAGATAACCTATCTTCCATACATAGGTACTCACATGAATTTTTAAGAGAAATACAAGAAGAGAAATGGAGAAAAGAACAAGGAACTCATCCTCCTATTCAAGAAATAGACGACTTGCAGGAACAATTTCCCCAAGACATCCCCTCTATATATGATGATGTAGAGGTGGAACAACTGAGTGAACCCACAGGATTTGAATCTAATTCTTTACAAGAATTACCTCAGTTCACAGGACCTTGGGAAGCAAAGTCTATTAGTATGAGAGCACCCACAATAATAGTGAGGAATGAAGAATCAGTGATCCCTAGGAACACGGAAGTGATCAAGAACACTAAAGTACAGTGTAATCTCACTCTGGAGGAATTGTTAAAGGTAAAACCAGAATTGTGGAAGCATGTAGCAAATCAATTCCCGGAGCTAGCTACCACACCCTCTCAGATAGGATCACATAAGAAGGTACCAGAGATACCCGTGGAAAAGATTGGAGACGTAAGCGAAGGAGAGGAAGGTAACACATATCTTCCAATAACCCATCAGGGCTACACCACGAAAGCCATCTTAGATTCAGGAGCCGGAGTAGCCATAGCTACCACCGCTTTGTGGAAACGTTGGGGTAAGCCAGCCCTCAGACCCACCAGGATGAAACTACAAATGGCTGATGGACACATAGAAAAACCATTAGGCTTACTAGAAGGCATATCTCTCACCACTTGTGGTGTAGAATTTGAGCATACTTTCGCCATTTGTGACTTTGCGAAAAATTGTGCTTATGAGATGATATTGGGACGACCATTCATGCTTCAGTTGCAAATTGTACAAGATTGGGGAACTAATTCTTTGTACTTGCAACATTTAGGAGTGACTACCAAAGTCAACCTTAAAGACTATTCACACAGAGATGTACCCAATACAATGGAATACCATCCATAAGACACCAGTAGAGACGGAATCCGTGCACTCATTAGAATCAGACCCTTCTTGGTTGCATGAGGATACCCATTTATGGATGTGTAAAGTAGCCAAACAAGAGGAAGAACGATTAGAAGCAAGGACCTTAGGTGCAGAACAACATCCACGAACCCTTCAAGATCCAGCATATGCACCTGTAGTATTCCCAGACGAAGAGTTTGAACCCCATGGTTGGGCTGAAATACTAGCAACCATGGATGTAGCCATCAATGAAGAACAATGGACACCCCACTGTGACGAGGATGGCTATGACATTTCAGTTTTCACGATAGAGCCAATCATGTGCGAGGCAATCTTAGAAGAGTGTGAACCGAACACTGATGCATTCGAGGATGCAAGCGATTTTGATTTAGAATCAATTATTATGGACTCTCCATTCGCATCAGAGGAAGAATATTTCTACGAGGTAGAGACTCACACTCAGAGACACGAGGAAATTACGAACGAGGTAAGGTTAGCCACAGAAGTAACGAACAAGAGTGAAGGCAAGAAAAGGAAGAAGAAAGACACCACGTCAGAAAAAGAAGAATCCTTGTTTGAAGTACCCGAGAACTTCAAGAAATATGAAATCGACGATAGAAGAATCATGGTACGAATGCCTAATAGAAAGGCGAATGACGGAAAAGTATATGATAACCGAGAGAAAACCAAGAAAGTAATAGTTGCCATAGAAGGAGAAGAAGAAAAAGGCACATACATAGGGCATGATTTGACGACTGAAGAAGAAGAAGAGTTAGTTGCCCTACTGCGCGAATATAGAGATGTTTTTGCTTGGAGTTACAAAGATTTGAAAGGATTAGACCCAGATATATGTTCTCATAGAATCCCTATGACTCCAGATGCAAAACCGACAAAACAGAAACCTTACACGTATAATGATAATTACGCTGCGAAGATTAAAGAGGAGATAGATCACTTGATAGAAGCAGGATTCATTTACGAAATTGAGCATACCGAATGGGTATCCCCCATTGTGGTTGTGCCCAAGAAGAATGGAAAATTGCGTGTGTGTATTAACCTTAAAAAAGTTAATGCCGCCACGATTAGAGATAGTTATCCTCTTCCTATCACGGAACACCTATTGGAAAGAGTTGCGGGCAAGGAAGTTTACAGCTTTCTTGATGGATTCTCAGGCTATAATCAAGTAGCCATTGCTCCAGAAGATCAACACAAGACGGCTTTTGCCACTGAATGGGGCATATTTGCATTTCGTGTGATGCCATTTGGCTTAACAAATGCACCTGCCACTTTCCAGCGACTCATGTGTCATGTTTTTAAGGAATTCTTACGCAAGAGCTTGGAAGTTTATGTCGATGACTTATGTGCGCATTCAAATGTAAGACAGACACATATTCCAGAGTTAAGACAAATATTTGACAAATGTCGAGAATATCAGGTTTGTTTGAACCCAGAAAAATGCGTTTTCATGGTCAGACAAGGCAAAATTCTAGGACACATTGTGTTAAAAAATGGAATCTCTACGGACGAGGAAAAGGTGAAGGTAATTGCAGAATTACCTAGACCAACTAATGTGAAAGAGGTACAGGCATTTATGGGCCATTGCGGTTATTATAGGAGATTCATACACATGTATGCAATCATAGCCAAGCCTTTGTACTCTCTTTTGACCAATTTTGAGTGGACAGATGAATGTGAAAATTCATTCAATGAACTCAAACGACGCTTGTGCTCAGCACCTATATTGACCACTCCAGATTGGAGTAAGCCATTCCATGTACATGTGGATGCATCCAATTACGCCATAGGATGTGTGTTAGCACAACCCACGAAGGAAGGTAACATAGATCTCCCCATAGCTTACGCTAGCAGACAATTGAACGCAGCAGAAAGAAATTACACCACGACGGAACGAGAAGGACTAGGGATGATCTACGCAGTAAAGAAGTTTAGGCACTACTTGTTGGCCAACAAATTCAAGTTCTTTACAGATCATCAAGCCCTATTATATTTAGTCAACAAACCATGTAACACAGGACGATTAATACGTTGGTTTCTATTACTCATGGAGTATGATTTTGAAGTCATAGTCAGGAAAGGAAAGACACATCTTAGAGCCGACCACCTTTCAAGATTAACCTCAGGAGAAGCTCCTCAAGGAGTAGCCGATGAATTACCAGATGCATACTTGTTTAACCTTGAGATAGCACCAGAATGGGCTAAGCCTATAGTCCCTATTCTGACATACGGACCCAAGAATCCTAGGATAAAGATCAAAGAAGGAGAGATTACCAAATCTCAGAGATACCAAATAATGGCAGGAAGCATATATAAACGGGATAATCAAAAGATTCTTGCTTGTTGCGTAGATGAATCGGAACATGCGAATTGGTTGCAATTAGCACACATAGGTGCATTAAAGCAACATCATTCAAAACATCGAACATTACAGACTCTGCATAGATTAGGAGTATACTGGCCTACGATGGAAGCAGATGTCTACAAGTTGTGTAAGGAATGCAACGTGTGTTGTGAAAGACCACCAGTAGAGCATGCTACCCTATATCACGTGTCTCTCACACCAGACTGGAGTGAACCTTTAGTGACTTACTTGAGGACGAACACATTCCCTCAAGGCATGACCTTAGCTCGACAACGCAGTCTAGAGCAGGAAGCTCAAGACTATTCACTTATTGGCGATAATTTATACAAAAGAGGACGTGATGGATATCTAAGACAGTGCGTTCATGAAAGCGATTATCTGAGCATACTAGAGACTGCACACCAAGGTGTTGCAGGAGGTCATTTTGGACCAGATAGGATAATCAAAGCCATCCTCTTTGCAGGATTATGGTGGCCCACTCTTCACATGGATGCACATACCTATGTAAAGAGATGTGATGTGTGCCAAAGAACTCAGTTTCCTACTCGCAGAGATGAAATGCCATTGAAACCCATGATGGGCGGACGTGCATTTTCTAAGTGGGGTATAGACTTTGTAGGACCCATTAACCCTCCTGCAAAAGGTACACATGCAGAATACATTATTGTTGCCACAGATTATCTGACGAAATGGGTAGAGGCAAAAGCCACAAAAAAGAATGATGCACACACGACTCCAAAATTCTTATTTGAAAATGTCTTTACAAGATATGGATTGCCTATAGAGTTAGTGAGCGATAGAGGCACTCACTTTCTAAACCAAGTCATTGAATCTCTGTTGCAGGATTTTATGGTGATTCACAAGAAATCTGCACCATATCATCCTCAGGCCAATGGTCAGGCTGAAAGCACTAACAAGATACTCTGTAACGTACTGACGAAACTCGTGAACAACAAACGTTCAGATTGGGACAAACAGTTACACCACGCTGTTTGGGCATATCGAGTGGCCTACAAGACCGTACTCAATGCAACTCCCTTTCAGATGGTTTTTGGTCAGAATGCAGTGCTTCCCTTGGACTTCTTGATACCGACCCTTAAGGTTGCACAAGAATATCAGTGGACCGGCCATGAATTATCAGCAAGAATAATGGACTTGGAACGATTAGGAGAAACAAGGCTGAGGGCAGCAGCAGGAATATACGCAGCGAAGAAGCGACAGAAAGCATATTTTGATGCACATGTGAAAGATAAAGGCCTAAAAGAAGGAGATTTAGTTCTAGTGTATACGCTGAAACAGCACGCACGGAAGTTAGAAAAGCGAGGTTATGGACCTATGATCATTAACAGACTCTCGACTAGTGGAGCAGTACAGTTAGCCACCTTAGAAGGAGACATAATGCCTAATTACATTAGTGGCTGTAGAGTCAAGCTATATCAGGAACCTCTTACTGAAGATATGCTTAGACGACTCACGTTGGCAAAGAAACGTAAGGAGGAAGAAAATAGAATACGAGCGGAAGCTCAGGCAGAAGCCATAGAACGCATTAAGCGCATGAAGCTAAGAAGACAAGGACTAGGGAGAGAACATTATAACCATCTGGAAACTTCACCCAGATATCCCATGGCCATGTGTCAAGTAAAGTCAACCACTCATCCTAGCATAGTGGACAGGAGACCATTCGTTACAGTTAGACTAGAGCACGGTAACCATAGCCAAGACCTCAGGGCTTTGATTGACTCAGGTGCTGCGACTAGTGCGATTAGATGGTCCCACTATAAGGATTCCGGAATAGAAATGCGGCCAATTGAGGCATACCTCATAGGCCTAGGAGGCATGGAAACCCCTTGCATGGGTGAGGTGGACCTTCCTATCCTCATTAAGGACTTGACGATCACAGCAAAGCTACTAGTGTGCCATGATGACGACCTGATAGAACCCCTAATCCTTGGCCAAGATTGGCTATACGATCACTCAGTGGACCTAAATCTTAGACAAGGCTCCTTACAGATTGGAACCTTAGAGCAGAAGCGAGTGATACCGCTTGACTTCCCTAACAGCATTCCGCTTGACGGTTGTGACCCTAGACCCTATGAAATGCATGCGACGGAAGACCGAAAGATCTTTAAGCAGACCAGTCACGTTACGTCTACACCAACCCACTCGGGCTTGGCTATAGACAATTGTCAATCAGAAGGACAACAGAAGATCTTCCCTGGGACTTCCTGCAAACTAGAAGAGACAGTTACCCAACAGCAAGGGCAGATGGACACAATCAGTGGTCAGGTGGGTTGCATCAGCGGCCAAATGAGCACGACACCCTGCGGTGCTCATCCTTCCAAACTTGTTGCGGACTGGCCTAGATTAAAGTTAAATAAGGCATCACTTCCTAATGGGCAGGTCACACAAGTGTTGGATCTCCCTTCTTTTCCAAAGCAGAGCGTCCATCCGACCTCTCAACCTCGACAACAACAGAATCGACCACTACGAAGGAACCCAGATCGACTGCATTATCAGAGGAAACAACAAGGAAAGCAGTTTAGGCCACCCAAAGGAAGCGGCACCAGACAAATATGGGTGCCAAAAGGACAAAAAGCACCAAAGAACTCCAGCCAAGCAGAAATCGACAAGAAAAAGGCAGTGCAGAAACAGAATCGATATCCACCATCCCCTCGACCTTCTTCTACAGGTCCGAGCATTCGACAAATGTGGATCGCCAAGAAGTACCTTACCCATAGACCCACACCCACGCAGATTTGGGTACCCAAACCATGTATCATAGCTCAGCCCATAAGCCATTTAATACATACCCCTCGCCAATCTTCCCATCCCCCGACACCACCCTTTGCCCCTCAGCAGAAACCCACCACCCACTCAAAGACTCTTAGGAAATGGATACCGAAGCGTGTCCAATCGTCTTCCCCTAACCCATTGTCTAACTACCCCCCGACTAACATACAACCTTGTACTAAATCACTAACCTTTAAACCTTGTATAAATTCACCCACCATCATCACACATCACTCGTAATCTCATCTCATCAAGAAATGTATGCATGATCTGAAACGTGTAGGTGTCTAGAGACCTGCACTAGTGCTGCAAGAGACATTGCATCCATCACATCACAGCACTTGGCTACACGGGTTACGCATCAGTTATGGAAAGGGATTGCGGTCTCACTTTAATGGGATCATAATTAATTTCCATGCTAATGTGTTAATCTTTTGTAGCAGATCTTTCTCACTAGCGCACCAATCACCATGCAAACCGACGAAGGAACACCTGGAGCAGGCCCCAGTGTAGCGGCTGTGCCCCTCAACGTGTTACGAGCAGAGTCCCACCCGACTGCTCCACCGCCGGAATTTCAGGGATTTCCAGGGCCCATGCCTATCGACAACCCACCCATGGGCTACACCGAAAAGATATACAGGAACTCTCATTGGTTTCAGGGCCTTGCAGGACCCCTTGCGGACGCTGACTTTATATTTGAATCCTCTTTGACATTTGATGACCGCACGTGGGGAAAATACCAATTTTTCTCCAGAGAGTTCGAAGCCCTACAGAACACCCAGGATTTAACTCACGTTTGGGCCAGAGCAGGCTTCACGGAGTATTTCAGTGATCCTCTGCCCAAACCTGACTTTTACAGGTGTTATTATTTAATCACTACTTTGCTGGCCTCAGAGAATAAGGATATCCCCGGAACTTTTATTTTGCCCTCTTTAGTGGATGATCCACCTTACAAAAGGTTTTACCTCTCAAAGGATTTAATCAGAGCTGCCATCAAAATTCATGGCACCCACACGCCCACAGATCGAGAAAGATTAATTCCAGACCCTATGAAACGTGGGGATGTCACTAAGTGGGAGGAGATCTCAGCAATTACACCTGAGCTGTCAAAGCCGCTACGGATATGCATGCAACATTTCGCATTCCCCGCTCAGGACAGATTCACCATGCCACATAAAAGAATATGGTTTGGATTGTACTTAGCGTGCACCGGACCTCAGACTGT
Organism: Ceratopteris richardii; assembly: GCA_020310875.1. Taxonomy (NCBI): domain Eukaryota; kingdom Viridiplantae; phylum Streptophyta; class Polypodiopsida; order Polypodiales; family Pteridaceae; genus Ceratopteris; species Ceratopteris richardii. The sequence continues at coordinate 115,427,921 of CM035435.1, forward strand.
TGATCTGGCGAGCTGGATCATTGATCAAATGTATTTGGCACAACACAGATGGGAACGCAAGAAAGTGCTTAATGGATGTTGTGCGCTCACAAGAATTGTTTATATGTGCTTAGCTTATGACTTGCCAATTGAACGTGCATTAACTGGAGAAGAGCTGAAAGCATTCAAGGGAACTACGAAGAAAGCCAGGAAGCCCAGCAGAACACGGGCAGGTAAGCGCATGAGAGGGACTATTCCTTGTCTTCAAGTGCCAGAGTCACCATCACCACAACCCTCTCCAGAGCGATCACCGACAGAAGCCGCTCGCCCAGTGCAACCTATTCGCATAAGGTTGTCTAGACCAGCGGTCACGGAGGGCACTACTAGTATCGCTGCACCTCAGGCAGCTACAACCACAGAACCCACCACCACGACAGCAGAAGCTCCCACCACTATTGGTGCGGAAGCCTTTTCTTTCCCAATACCACACATGGAGGCAGAACCAATAAACACAACATTCGATTTTGAAATGCCTGATGCATTCTCAAATGAATTCCAGTTTTCAGAGGCACAGATGTTCTCCCAAGAATATGAACGCCCCAGCTACCCTACCACACCGCGGGATCTGCCACATGGACAAGTTGTGTCAAGTTCTGATGATGAACGAACCGCCACCGACGATGACGAAGGTGATGACGAAGCCAGCCAGGGCACGCATGATTCCCAAGAACAAGGACAGACAGACGGCCAAGGCCAACAAACCGATGCACACGGTGACACCAGCACGCACGAAGAGGAGACTTTCGAAGCAGCAGCTTACACGCTGGCAATCAAGAAATTATATCGGACGATGGAGAAAGTCTGGGCACGGAAGAAATTGACTGAAGAAGAGAGCCAGGCCCTAATCGAACAAGAACTAGTCTCCGGAGGGTTTGAAGAAGTCTACATCAGAGGATTCAGAGAACTAGTCCAATCCATCGGCCCGGTCGAAGCACTGAAATATTTACAAAGGAAGCCACCCCCCCAATACGACCCTCGCAGAGTTTGACTGCTATCGAAGCCTGGTGAATACATTCGAGTTCCGGTAGGTGCTCAATCATCCCACCAGGCACAAGATGCACGCCTACGGCCGGAAAGATCCTTCACCGAAGAAGCCATCCTAGTCGACTCCCCACCACATACTACCGTTGTACATACTACCACTATCCTTGAGATAACATCCACACCATCTACTCCTCTCTCACCTCATGTTTCACCAACCCATCCTGTATCCACCGCACACCCACCTGCTCCTCCCACATCCACACCCGTCCACGGCAACATAGCCACACCCTTTGCCCTACCCATTCATGTCACCATGCCCACACCCAACCCTCCGCGTCTACATGTTAACCCCTTCACCCCTTCATCCTTCCCAGCTTTTCCCCCACCTTTAAGATCCCCTTTCACCTTTCTAACCCCACTAACCTTCTCACCAGTTTCACCTCCCCAACCCACCATAACCCCTATATCCCCTTTTCACCAAGCTACTCCAGCTATCCCCCCTGTAAATTACTCTACATTTGTAAATCCCGTCTTCACACCTACACAACCACCCACATACACACCGCTTTTCACAGTCACCGCACTTGACACGTCCAATGACATGGACATATCACCATCTACCTCACTAGCACCCACTCCACTCACAGCACCATCATATTTAGGCACGTCACAATTTTCCACAATCACCACTGCATCCACCTTCCCAACCCCATTTCCCATTCCCGCTGCATCCACTTCCACTGCATCCTCACTTAACACTTCATTACTATTATCGCCCACCATAGACACTGCACTTCAACAAATGTTCACATGCATGTCACAAGTACGAGATGAGTTCGCATCTCTGGGCAACAACTATCAACAGCTGCAGAGGACGACCAATGAATTGCAGTCGCAGCTCAATTCATTATCAATCAAGAATGCCTCGTTAAATACGCGACACCAAGAACTAAGAGAGGCATATCATAAGCTAGAGCTAGAAAGTGAAGAGAAGACAAAAGAAGCCACTGCTGATTTGGACAACCTACTTCGAGCCCAAACAATTAGAAACGCGACGCTGACAAGGAATATGGGCCTACTCAGAAGACACCTAGCCGCAGCCCAAGAGGAGAACGTGAGACTCCAAGCGCAGAATAGAGAAAACTTGGAAGCGGCATTGGATCATCCAGAACAACCACTAAGTCCTAGCAGATTCAAGGCAATCCCATCCGAATCGATGCGGATGTTGCTTGATGACCATGTTCGATTGCTAGAGGACTATGATCGAATGAACGAAGAGCATCAGAAGCTGAAAGAAGATCACAAGTTACTACAGCTCAGAGAACCAGCACCACAACAACTACCAGTGGCAGCAGAAGTACCAGAACCTGTGGACCCCTCTCTTGACCTCATAGAGGAACTCAACGCATTACGGGCCCAGGTAGCCACTCTCCAATCACGCATAGAGGTATACGAAGCACCACCACGGCCTGATTCCCCACCGGAGATCCCAGCTGACGACGAAAACATAACCATTCCCGAGGCAGACCTAGCCCGAGGCATCCGAGTCTCTGAGCACACCCTCGCTCACGACCTCCTACAAAACTACATCCGACAGACCGCACAACAAGGTTCTGTCGAGGACGACAGAAGCGAGAGGGAGGGGGGTGTTGGAAGCAGTCAGAGGCATAGTCAGAGGCACAGACGGCATGGAAGCATGTAAAGACGGAGCAGGGAGCCAGTCAGATTATTTTTTCAAACAATTATATTTTTATTACTTCTTCAAACATCCAACAGTGATTTTCATCACTCTTGTAACATATGTAATATAGACAAAACCCCATTTTGTAATCCATAGCTCCATTTTGTGCAAGCCGAGGAGTCCCCGAGCTTGAGGAGCTTAGGTAGAATGCGCGTACCAATTTTCGTTATTTTTAGACATCGTTTACCCTTCCAAATAGCCTCTAGGACCTATTTTTTAACTAGGCCGGTCACTAGATGTGAAACCGGTCAAAACTAGTCTAGAAACTATAAAAAGAGCTAGAGAGCTCATTTTTGACGTTGGTTCATTTTGGTTAGTGTGAGCATAGAGCTAGTTTGAGCTTGTAAGAGCATTCTTGAGTAATAGAGCTAATTTCCCACCTTCCATTGTGTCTTGCTTGTCTCTTCATTGTGTGTGTGTATGTGTGTGTGCATCTTTGTGCTTCTCACCTTCACTCTCACATCATCTCACGTTCACGATCTTCATATCACTCCTACCTCTCCCACGGATTGACATTAAGGAGGTGAAGCTTCTTAACGTGGTACTTACCATTGTGCTAGAGCAACAGAACATTACACTAGGAATTGGAAAAATTCCTTTTAGGGGTATCTAATTAGCTTAGTAAGTTACCTATTCCAAGTGGAATGATGTAAAATAATAAACTATGCTAAGAGAAATCAATTTAGCAAGTTAAGCTATACCCCCGACTTTTTAGGACTATAGCAGAAAATGACCAGAGATCACCTCGACGTAGATTTCTCCAAAATAGCTAAATAGAATGTCTTCAAACTTTGAAAGCATGTAGATTACTTTAAGTTGAATCCAACAAGCTTTGAATCACTGAATTTGGTGAAGAATTGACTGAGATATGCCCTTGACAAGTTGACAGACTTTTGAGTAGACTAATAGAGAACTCAGAGATGGACCATGTGAATGTATGTATTAATGAACATTTGTATACAACTCCATTGGCATGAATAACATTGCCAAATGGTGTAGAGAGGTGTGGGCTAGAGTTTAGACCTCACACACACACTCAAAAAACAGTAATGCTAGGCTCGGGAGTGCTCTCTCTTGTTGGTGTAAATCACAAGCCTACACATTTGGCTTGGAAGATATCATGAAGACTCTACATACATGAAGAATCATTTGAACATATGCTAGTGGTTAATTACCACTTTATCTCATTGTAAAAGTCAAATTGACTTAGAATCTTTTGGAATCACCTACCTAAGTGATTCGTGGATAAGTAACTCACTTGATTGAGAGAATATCTCCAAGCATTTAGGAGCCTGATCATAGGGAGCCAAAAGTTTGAATTTGAATTCAAACTTTACTCATTACATATAAAAATGGACATGAAAAGTCGCGGGTGAGATCACTTCACTCCCGAGCTTCATTCTACTATAATTGAGTGTGTGTGAGGACTATACCATAGCCTACACCTCTCTACACCATTAGGCAATGTTATTCATGCCAATGGGATTGTACACAAGTGTTAATTTATAGATACATTTACAACATTCATCTTTGTGTTCTCTGCTAGTCTACTCAAAAGTCTGTCAACTTGTCAAGGGCATATCTCGGTCAATACTCCACCAAATTCAGTGATTCAAAGCTTTTTGGATTTAGCTTGAAGCCTACTAAATTTACCAAAATTTGAAGACATTATATTCAGCCAATTCAGAGAAATCTGCGTCGAGGTGCTCACTAGTCTATTTCTACTACAATCCTAAAACGTTGGGGGTATAGCTAATCTTGCTAAATTGATTTCTCTTAGCATAGTTTATCTTTTTACATCCTTCTACTTGCAAATGGTAGCTTACTAAGTTAATTAAATACCCCTAGAAGGAATTTTATCAATTGCTACTATATTGGTCACACTGAGCAAAACATCCAGTAGGTGTCAAGACCAAAATAGAAGGTTTTCTTGAGTTTGTGATTTCCAAAGTTATCTGTTTTGATTCAATCATTACTCACATCATTTCCAAAGGACATAGAATATTTTTTGGTGTCATTGGAAAGCTAAGGATGTCTACTAATCAAGTCTGAAGCAAAAGAGGGCTGGTACAAAGCAGGTTTAGCAGTACCTACTCAGTCTCTTGGATCATCCATCCATCTTTCCCAACAGTGGTATCAGAGCAAATAAGGTAAAATGGGAGATGGTTTTCCTTCATTTATTGACAAATTGGACAGGAACAATTATCAAGCTTGGTCTCTAAGGATGAAGACCTACTTACAAGGAAGGAGTCTCTATGGATACATCTCAAGAGATGAGGAATTGCCCTCATTCAAAGCAAGAGGATTACCAACCAAAGAAGAACAAGAAAAGCTCAACACATGGTGTGCTAAGGATGCATTGGCAAGGTCATATTTACTCAACTCTATTTCTGACTTTCTTTCGCCACATATCAGAAATTGCAAGACTTCCCAAGAGACTTGGGAAACTCTGTCATCATATTTTTCGTCCAATACAAGGGCTAGGAAAAATCAGTTGTGGATTGAATTCACAACACTAAGGAAGCAACCTAAGCAAGTTGTTTCAGAATTTGTGACCAAGATCAAAGATGTTGCAGATTAGCTAGCAAGCATAGGAGAAGAGATTGAACAAGAACAAATTGTGAGGTAGGTAATCAATGGAATCAAGGCTGATGACAAGTGGGAAAGCTTCACCACTACAATGGATCTCTACATGGACATGCACACTCCAAATCTTACAACTCTCATGGGTCAACTATTTACACATGAAGCAAAGCTCACCAAGAGTGGAGATACATCCAAAGGTAACAACTCTTCTGCCCTATACACTGATAAGAAATCTAAGGATAAAGGCAAGAGTAAGAAGGTGGAAGATGAAGGCTCTACCTCCCAAGCCAACTATGCAGGGAGAGGTAGATCTTCAAGAGGAAGGGGCAGAGGAGGTAAGCAAGGTAGGGGGAGATCCTATAATTCATCACCATGTAACATTTGTGGTTTATCAAATCATACCACAGATGAGTGTTTCAGAAATTACAAAAATCAGAGAGGAAGAGGCTACCAAAGAGGTGGATACTCATAGTCAAGAGGAAGGTTCAACAATCATCAAAGCCACAACAACAATTACAACAACAATTACAATGGCAACTACCAAGGAGGTCTCAAAACTAGAAGGGACTACAACAACTACACAGAAGAGCAGGATGACTCTCTTCTGATCATGAGCATGACTTCAAAGACAGGTACAAATGATGATCACTTATTTTACATTGACTCAGGGTGTTCAAACCATGTGGCTGGTAATGTGGCACTACTCTCTGATCTTGAGGAACCAAAAGGTAAACACCAAGTCCAAACAGGTGATGATACAAAGCATTCAGTATTTAAAGTTGGAAATGTGAAGACTTGTGATGGTAATCAGAAGTCGTTGAGCAGGGTACTTTATGTACCAACAATTACAAAGAACTTAATGAGTGTTGGTCAGATTGTGGAGAAAGGTTTGCAGGTCAGATTCGATCAATATGGAGCATTTGTGGAGGACCTAAGTCATGGATTCAAAAGGATAGCTAAAGGAGAAAAATCAGGTAGACTTTTCACTTTTGAGTTGGAAGATACAAAGAATATTGCACTATATAGTTATAAAGATCAAACACTTTCAGAGCTTGAGATTTAGCACAAAAGGTTAGGGCACATAGAAGAAAGAACCTTGAAACAAATGTGCAGGGACCAATGTGTGCTTGGGATACCTAATGTGTACAAGCAACATATGATTTACAAGTGTGGTGCTTGTCAATTTGGTAAGTCTCATAGGTTACCCTTCTCCAAGAAAGGATATATGCATGAAGACTATCTAGAGCTTGTACACACAGATGTTTGGGGACCTAGCAAAGACCCCTCAGTCTCTGGATCAAGGTACTATGTGTCTTTCATTGATGATTATAGCAGATGGACTGTATTATACTTCATGAAGCACAAGGATGAGGTATTTAATTGTTTTAAGAAATATCTTGCATTAGTTGAAAACCAGACAGGAAGGAATTTGAAGAGGTTAAGGTCAGATGGAGGAGGTGAGTACTTCTCCAATGAATTTGAAGACTTCTTGCAGGACAGAGGTATTCTCCTGAACAGAATGGGGTGGCTGAGAGAAGAAATAGGTTAATTGTTGAGACAGCTAGATCTATGCTTAATGAGAAGAAATTACCTAACTATCTATGGGTAGAGAGTGTTTCTACTACCACTTACCTCATAAATAGGTTACCATCTAAGTCACTTGATGGTATGACACCCTATGAAGCATGGCATGGTAAGAGACCATCATTAGATCACTGCAAAATATTTGGATGTATAGCATATGTACACATTCCTTCTCAGGTAAGAGGTAAGCTAGATCCAAAGGCTGAAAAATGCATTTTCATTGGATATGATTTAAATAAAAAAGGTTACAGGTTTTATAATCCTACCAATAAGGGATTTATGGTAAGCAGAGATGTGATCTTTGATGAGAATGATTCTTGGTATGAGAATGAATGCAGGAAGGTCAAACTACCCTATGATTTGGAAGAGGAATTTTTAAAACTTGCAAAGGAGGAACCTACTAAGGAGGAACCTACTAAGAAGGAAGCCTCAAGTTGAGATGATGAAGACACTATCAACCTTGAAGAATTCAAAGCATGGAAGTCCAAGGGCAAAATGAAGATGAAGAAGCTTGAAGACATACCTGAATAATCAACTCAATCAATCAGAAGATCTCAAAGAGAAAGCAACAAACCTATCAGATATGGGTATGATACATCTCTTGTTACTAAACATTTAGTTTATCTTGCCAAAGATTTGTCAAATGAAGAACCAGGTTCATATGAAGAAGAAATAACCAAATCAGAATGGAAAGAAGCTATGGATGAGGAGATTGAAGCACTCAAGGAGAGTGACACATGGGAGTTAGTACCCAAGAAGGATTCTATGAAGGTAATAGGATCCACATGGATCTATAAGTTGAAAAGAAATTCTGATGGAACAATTAATAGGTACAAAGCCAGATTGGTAGCCAAGGGTTTTGCACAAACCCAAGTCATTGACTATGAAGAGACATTTTCTCCTGTGGCCAAGATGCCAACAATCAGAGTGTTGGTAAGTGTGGCTGCATCAAAGAATTGGAACATGTACCAATTGGATGTCAAGAATGCTTTCTTGAATGGATGGATTTCAGAAGAAGTTTATATGTCACAACCTCGTGGCTATGAGGACCCTAAGAAGGTAACTTATGTTTGCAAATTAAAGAAGGCTTTATATGGATTGAAGCAGGCACCTAGGGCATGGAATTACAGGCTAACTACATACCTCCAAGACCAAGGATTTGTTATGAGCAAGGCATATACTTCTCTATTCATTAAGAGCAGTAATTCAGAGGTAATCTATCTCTGTGTTTATGTTGATGACATCATCATTACAAGTAATGATGTCAATGGAATAAGGTATATCAAAAGCCAGATGATGAAGGAGTTCAAGATCAATGATCTTGGGCTATTGAAGTATTTTTTAGGGCTTGAATTAGTTTACACTAATTCAGGGATATACATTACTCAGAAAAAGTATGTACAAGATATGTTGAAGAAGTTTCACTTGCAGGATGCTAAAGCAGGAAGCACTCCAATGGAGGTGAACCTAAAGCTAAGTGCCCATGAAGGTGATGAAGTCCAAGACATTACAAGTTATCAAAGTATGGTGGGTAGCTTGAACTATGCTACTTTAACTAGAATTGATATTGCATATGGAGTTAGTGTGCTAAGTCAATTTATGCACAAGCCAAGGATACCTCACTTAGAGGCTGCCAAGAGAATCCTGAAGTATCTTAAGGGTACACAGAACCATGGTTTGTATTTTCCTTTCACTTCAGATATTGATATAAAAGTCTATTCAGATGCAGATTGGGCAGGATGCAAGGATGATAGGAGAAGCACTTCTGGATACATTTCTTTTGCAGGTGACAAACCAATTTCATGGTCTGCATAGAAGCAACCAACTGTGGCATTGTCTTCTACAAAAGCAGAGTATAGAGGGCTAGCTAATGCCACTCAAGAAGCAATTTGAATTAAGCTTTTGTATACAAAATTGGGCTTATATACTAGGCCTCCAATTATCTTTGGAGATAATACAAGTTCTCTTCACCTTGCAGCTAATCCTATCTATCATGCTAGGACAAAACACATAGAAGTTCATTATCATTATGTGAGAGAGAGTTGATAAGCAAGGAGATTCAACTTACCTATGTATCAACCAACATGCAATGTGCAGATTTGTTGACTAAAGCTTTGGATGGAACCAAACTTTGCAGGTTCAAATCTATGATTGGATTCCAGGATATACTTGAAGAATGAAGATGAAAAATTAAGCCAAAATGTTTGGCTTGAGGGGGAGATGTTGGTGTAAATCACAAGCCTACACATTTGGCTTGGAAGGTATCATGAAGACTCTACATACATGAAGAATCATAGGAACATATGTTGGTGGTTAATTACCACTTTATCTCATTGTAAAAGTCAAATTGACTTAGAATCTTTTGTAATCACCTACCTAAGTGATTCGTGGATAAGTAACTCACTTGATTGAGAGAATATCTCCAAGCATTTAGGAGCCTGATCATAGGGAGCCAAAAGTTTGAATTTGAATTCAAACTTTACTCATTACATATAAAAATGGACATGAAAAGTCGCGGGTGAGATCACTTCACTCCCGAGCTTCATTCTACTGTAATTGAGTGTGTGTGATCACTATACCATAGACTACACCTCTCTACACCATTAGGCAATGTTATTCATGCCAATGGGATTGTACACAAGTGTTAATTTACAGATACATTTACAACATTCATCTCTGTGTTCTCTGCTAGTCTACTCAAAAGTCTGTCCACTTGTCAAGGGCATATCTCGGTCAATACTCCACCAAATTCAGTGATTCAAAGCTTGCTGGATTCAGCTTAAATCCTACTACATGCTATCAAAATTTTAAGACATTCGTTTCAGCCAATTCAGAGAAATCTGCGTCGTGGTGCTCACTGGTCTATTTCTGCTACTGTCCTAAAAAGTCGGGGGTATAGCTAATCTTGCTAAATTGATTTCTCTTAGCATAGTTTATCTTTTTACATCATTACACTTGCAAATGGTAGCTTACTAAGCTAATTAAATACCCCTAGAAGGAATTTTATCAATTGCTACTGTACTGGTCACACTGAGCAAAACATTCAGCAGGTGTCAAGACTAAAATAGAAGGTTTTCTTGAGTTTGTGATTTCCAAAGTTAACTGTTTTGATTCAATCATTGCTCACATCATTTCCAAAGGACATAGACCATTTTTTGGTGTCATTGGAAAGCTAAGGATGTCTACTAATCAAGTCTGAAGCAAAAGAGGGCTGGTACAAAGCAGGTTTAGCAGTACCTACTCAGTCTCTTGGATCATCCATCCATCTTTCCCAACATCTCTTACCTGCGACTTTTAATGTCCATTTTTATAAGAGATGGGTAAAGATTTGAATTCAAATTCAAACTTTTGGCTCCCTATTATCCAGCTCCTAAATGATTAGAGATATTCTTTCAATCAAACAGCTACTTTTATCCACGAATCCTTTTGGTAGGTGATTACAAAAGATTCCAAGTCAATTTGACTTTTACAATGAGGTAAAGTGGTAATTAACCACTAGCATATGTTCCTATGCTTCTTCATGTATGTATAAACTTCAATGCATCCTTTGAGCCAAATGTGTAGGCTTGTAATTTACACCAAGAGATATAAAGAATGCATTTTTAAATGGATATATATTAGATGAAGTCTACATGGAACAACCTGAAGGGTTTGTAAGTTCCAGTTACCCAAATCATGTTTGCAGATTAAGAAGAGCTCTCTATGGATTGAAGCAAGCTCCAACGCTTGGAATTACAAACTTGTGAAGTATCTCAATGACCTTGGATACCAAAGCTCAAAAGCAGATGCAAGTCTACTTATTAAGAGAACAGATGAAGGTATGATCTACATTTGTATTTATGTAGATGACATTATAATCACAGGTACCTCAGATGAAGGAATCAAGGAGGTAAAAAGATTGCTTGAAAAAGAGTTCAAGATCAGTGATCTAGGAAAGTTATCATACTTTCTTGGAATGGAAGTCACATATACAAATCATGGTTTATATGTTTCGCAAGAAAGATATCTCCTAAACTTACTGAAGAAGTTTAACATGGAGAATTGCAGAGAAACTTCAACACCGCTTGAAGTGAATCATAAACTCAGCAAATATGGTGGCGCAGAGTTTAAAGATATGAGGAAGTATGAGTCATTAGTGGGAAGCTTAATTTATGCTACACTAACAAGACCTGATCTCAGTTATGCAGTGGGAGTTCTCTCACAGTTCATGCATTGTCCGAAGGATCAACATTGGGTTGCAGGACAAAGAGTTCTTAGATATATCAAAAGAACTATAAAAGAAGGATTATATTATCCTTTTACATCAGATATAAAGCTGAGAGCATACAGTGACTCAGACTAGGCAGGAAGTCAAGATGACAGAAGGTCAACACATGGGTATATGATATACCTGGGAGATAAGCTTGTAAGCTGGTGTTCGAAGAAGCAACACACAGTGGCTTTATCGTCAACAGAAGCAGAATATAAAGGACTTATGGAAGCAGCTAAAGAATTGATATGGATGCAGACTTTGTTCAAAAGCCTGGGTATTGATCAAGGTACACCTATCATACATGGAGATAATATGAGCTCGTAATATCTTGCAGCAAATCCAGTATTTCATGCAAGAACAAAGCACATAGAGATTCAATATCATTTCCTGAGGGAAAAGGTAATGGAGAAGGAGATTGAAATAGTATTCACTCCGACAAAAGATCAAATTGTAGATATTCTGACAAAGAGCTTAGATGGAGTAAAGATAAGCAGATTCGAAGAGATGGCAAATATAAAAGAAAAGAAGAATATATGAAAGATCAGAGAATGCAAATTAGTGATTGAGGGGGAGCTATTGAAGAATCACTCACAAATTTGACATACAGACAGACATAAAGATGAAGAAAGACAAAGAAAAAGGAGAAACAAAAACAGTTAGAAAATTAAGCCTTAGTGAAGGGACAAATTCACGACTGTAATATAGTTCATAGAAACTTCCAGAAATACGAGTTTTGAATCTCGGATAAAATGTATATATATGAGAGAGAAGAAGGGAGAAAAATATAGGTGCAATAGAACCGGAATAGAATAGCGCATATAGAAACTGAGGATAGTGATATAGAAGACGCGAGAGATTGCGTATGTAGAGATGAATAATAGAACCTGAACTGTCGGGTTTTCATGTGAGAGAGATGGTAAGGAATAACTACTCAGAGTAGGAGAGTTTTCCATAGCTATGAGCAAAGTGAGGCCAAGCTATTTTGTACACATCTTCTCCAATAGAAAACACATGTTCATATGGAAGTTTGAGCGCATTCTTAGTATGTGAAGAAATCTGAGTGATTTCATGTTACTGTGAAAGTTAGTTAACAGTTACAGTTTTCTCAGTAGACATTTTTTCCGGTACTTGTGAAAGTTAGATTTCACAGCACAGTGTAAAGATTTTCATGAGAAATAGCTCATCTTGAAGCCTGTAGTCTCAACTACAAACTGATCAAACAATTTTGTGGAACGGGACATGTACACATGGTACAGTGTCTAACCGTAAAAGGCATCTTGAATTGGTGAAGTTTTTCTTCAAAATTCAGATAGAGTTCATTCACTGAAGGAAGTTCAGATATTACTTTCCTACTTAAATTACAAACATTTGAAGTAACTACAAACAGAATTGCTGTTGATTCCGGTAACATTTTGGTGCAATCACGGTGACAGTCCAATAACAGTTCGATGAAGTTCCGATGATATTTTGGTTGTTTTTCAAATACAGTTTTGATTTGTTCAAGTGGTGAAAAGAATATCTAACAGTAAGCAAACAAAGAATTGTGAAGGTTGAAGTAAATTAGATCAGAATTGAAGTATGAAGGAAAGACAAAGTTTCCTGTAAAGTGAATGTTTGTATTTCACTAAATACAGCTGTGAAGTTTTCAGTTTCAGGAAGCATAGTAAGTTATTGATGATTATAGAGGTGTTCTAACATCACTTTAACTTAGTTCTAGTTGAGGCGTGGCAAGTTTCCACAGTCTTGTTAGTGAACAAGCTTTTGCCACGACATCACATAACCTCAACAGGTATGATTGAAGCTGCAAGGGAAGTGATATGGCTTAAGACTCTTATGAAGAGTTTTGACATCATTCAGAGTACACCCACTATTCATGGTGATAAAATGAGTTCATTGTATTTGGCTGCTAATCCTGTTTTTCATGCCAGAACTAAACATATTGAGATTCAGTATCACTTTCTAAGAGAGAAGGTGATGGATAAGGAGATTGAAGTAATACATACTTCAACAAAAGATCAGATAGTTGATATGATAACAAAGAGCTTGGATGGACCAAAGCTACAGAGATTCAAAGACATGGCAGGTATACAGAAGTTAGAGAAAACCTCAATTGATGATTGAGGGGGAGTTGTTGGTGCAGGGCAATCAACAATTGAAGTTTTAATGAAGGTTTGAAGTCAACGACTGAAGAAAAGATCAAGATATGAAGCATATGATGAAGATGTGTATACATATGTACATTAATTCCGAGATAGCTCACTTATACTTTTGTATGGTTATGAGATTGTACATATTTGCCTATATATACAAGTAAAAATGTCGGGGCAAATATGAGAGAGCATGTGAATAGAGAAATTAGATGTTGTATGAGTCAATAGACACTTTAGAAGTGAGTAAGATCTGTCTCATCACTCAGATGTAAAGTTTTCCAAAAATGAAGAAAAGTTGCGCCTGATATTTCTGAGAGTTCTCCTTCTATGTTGAATCTTTTGTGAAATGCTTTTGTACAAGTCTAAGTCTACAGTTGGTTGACCACTGTACAAATTTTCAGCTTCTAATTGTAAACAAGCTGAGAGAATTATGTGTAGGAACATTTGTATGTGAAGAACTATTGAGTGTCTTCTCAAACATGCACAATCTCGATGGTCAAAGAAGTGCTCAATTCTCAGTGCACAGTGTAAAGTTTTGCACAAATGAGGAGTCAAAATCTAATTTGGAAGGTAATCCATCTATGGCTAAAAGCAGTTGCATAAATGGGTTCTAGTTTGAGAGAACCAAGTGTTAGAAGTTACTAGTGTCTGAATTGACTTCTCAGAAGTACAGTTTTAGACAGAGGTGACTTGTTAAGATCATTTCTCAAGATCTACTGAGTCTTTTGGAATGATTTAACTTAGAGAAGGTGTGAAAACTATAGGCGACACCTTGTGCAAAGTTTTATCGAAAACGTTACACATTTGATAAGTCAATGAGAGAGTTATGTGCAGTAGACTTTTTGTGTAGTCATCTTCTTCACAGTTTGTTCAAGATTTTGGAAATTAAGTATTGATCCTCCAAATTGGTGAAGGTTTTGAGTAACTCTTGATATAGAGGTGCTCTAACGTCAAGAGTAGCTTGTTCTTTTGGAGATTAACACTCTCCATCAAATTCTAGAGTTAGTACATATTAACTCAAGTCCAAGAAAGTACTTTAGTAGACCAAGATCATTGATCTTGAACTCCTTCATCATCTGGTTCTTGATTTGTCTGATTCCATTGACATCATTACCTGTAAGTATGATATCATCAACATATACACATAGGTATATTACCTCTGAATTACTTCTCTTGATAAATAGAGAAGTATGTGCCTTGCTCATGACAAATCCTTGGTCTTGAAGGTATGTGGTTAACCTTTGATTCCATGCCGTAGGTGCCTGCTTCAATCCATAAAGAGATTTATTCATTTTGCACACATATGTTACCTTGTTTGGATCCTCATAGCCAGGAGGTCGTGACATATATACCTCCTCTGAAATCCATCCATTCAAGTAAGAATTTTTTACATCCAATTGGTACATGTTCCAATTTTTAGATGCAGCCACACTCACCAATACCCTGATGGTTGGCATCTTGGCCACAGGTGAGAATGTTTCTTGATAGTCAATGCCTTGGGTTTGTGCAAAACCCTTGGCCACCAATCTGGCTTTGTACCTGCTTATTGATCCATCAGAAATTCTTTTGATTTTATAGATCCATCTGGATCCAATTACCTTCATGGATTCTTTCTTTGGTACTAATTCCCATGTGTCACTTTCTTTGAGTGCTTCAATCTCCTCATCCATAGCTTCTTTACATTTTGTCTTGGTCTTTGCTTCTTCATATGATCCTAGTTCTTCAATTGACAAGTCTTTGGCAAGATAAACAGAGTGTTTAGTAACAAGAGATGTATCATACCCATATCTGATAGGTTTTTTGCTCTCCCTTTGTGATCTTCTGATTGATTGATTTGAAGATTCAGGTATGTCTTCAAGTTTCTTCATCTTGACTTTGCCCTTGGACATCCATGCCTTGAACTCTTCAAGATTGATGATATCTTCATCATCTAAAGTGGTGTCTTCATTCTGACTAGGTTCCTCCTTAGCAAGTCTTGGAAACTCCTCCTCCAAGTCATAGGGTACTTTAAACTTCCTGCATTCATTTTCATACCAAGAATCATTTTCATCAAAGACAACATCTTTACTAACCATGAATCCCTTATTTGAAGGGTTGTAGAACCTGTAACCTTTCTGATTTAGATCATACCCAATAAAGATACACTTCTCAGCCTTAGGGTCTATCTTACCTCTTATCTGAGAAGGAATGTGTACATATGCTACACATCCAAATATCCTACAATGATCAAGTGAGGGTCTCTTCCCATGCCATGCTTCATAAGGAGTCATCCCATCAAGGGACTTAGATGGTAACCTGTTTATGAGGTAAGTGGCAATAGAAACACTCTCTGCCCATAGGTAGTTAGGTAATTCTTTTCATTTAACATTGACCTAGTTGTTTCAACAATCAACCTATTTCTTCTCTCAGCTACCCCATTCTGTTCAGGAGTATACCTTGTGGTGATTTCTCTCTTGATTCCTTTGTCCTGCAAGAAGGCTTCAAACTCATTCATTTGGAGAAGTACTCACCTCCTCCATCTGACCTTAGCCTCTTTAGGTTCTTCCTTGTCTGATTCTCAACAAGTGCAAGATACTTTTTAAAATAGTTGAACACTTCATCTTTGTGCTTCATAAAGTACAATACAGTCCATCTGCTATAATCATCAATAAAAGATACATAGTGTAACAAGTCTCCTAAACTTGAATCACAATCTCACACAGAATAATAGGTTGCGACATCACCAGGTATAAAGAAGGAAAACAGAGTATACGCGGAACAAGAAGAGAGAGAATCTTATTATCTGTGCAGATTTACAAGTAGTTCTGATTTGCATTACAAAATCTATCAGATTGCTTCAATGTGAAGCCTCATCCACCCGACCACCCCCGAGCTGATCTCAATCCCAATCTCAATCACAATCACAATCTCAATCCCAATCTCAATCACAATCACAATCTATCTCAATATCAATCTCAATCTCAATCTCAATCACAATTCTAGAAGCCAAAAAATGATCGTAATGACTGTACGACCATCATCCCTTTCTACCTCTCAGTCTTCGTCTTTTTTGGGATCTCCGCCTTTCGCCAGCACACGACCAATCACACCTTCCTAGACCCGCACTTTTAGAATCTGCATGCTCCAAGATAGCGTCTTTCCGCATGTCTCATGCAAGACTTCCAGACCACCCATGCATCTACTTTTCATGTCCACCATCAAGAATCGTACCTGCAAAAATAGAGGTGATCCCTGCAACGCACTCACACACATGTCAATCACCCAAAATAACCCATATACCCATGTGCGTTTTCTAAATCCGCGAACATGAATAACTCAAAAACAATGAGGAATCAGCTTGAGCTTGTGAGAGACAAAAATATTCACTTCTTAACTCTGTACAATAATGTTAGAGACGCCTCAGGTCCAAATCTGCTTCCAGATATCACTTTTGGGCTCTGCAAAATCAAAAATTCTAGAGAGAGATGAAAAAACATGAAAAATCTCTTCATTAACCTATCTTCATGGAACCAAATGAGACATAAAACATAGGAACTACAAAAAATTCAATCAGGTAAAGTTTTTCTACTAAGAGTACTCCACCTTTCTCTCATACAACACTTTTTCAGATTCCTTCATCTTCATGCTGAAAATTAACATACAAATTTCATGCGACAACTTTCTAGAGAGAGAATGTAAAAACTTATTGCTACAAAATTTTGCAGACATGATCAGAATATCCTAAACATAAAATTACATTATTATCTACACATCTTTTTTTTTCCCAGGTCGAAAATCAATGTGGCATCTTACACATAGTACCTTAATCCTGAGATTGAGGGCTCTTTGCTTGGTCCCTATACATCATGCATGTAGCCTTTCCTTGAGAAGGGTAACCTGTGAGACTTCCCAAACTGACAAGCACCACATTTATATATCATGTGTTGTTTGGAAACATTGGGTATTCCAATTACACATTGATCCTTGCATATCTATTTCAATGTTCTTTCTCCTACATGCCCTATTGGTGCAATTCAAAAGCCTACACATTTGGCTTGAGGGATACCTTGAAGTCCATACACATATGGAGAAGCATAGGAACAAATGCTAGTGGTTAATTACCACTTTACTTTTTTGTAAAAGTCAGTTTTTGACTTGGAATCTTTGTAAACACCTACCAATGAAATCTCATGAACTTTATTAGTTGTTAAGCATCAATCAAGTAGATGGAATATCTCATAGGATGTAGGAGCTTTATTAAAGAGAGACAAAGTTTGAATTCAAATTCAAACTTTGAACTAAATCACTATAAAAGGTCAACTCAAAAAGTCACGGGCAGAAAGCAAAAGATCCAGCAGGTGTCAAGTCAAAAATGGAAGGTTTTCCTTGAAGCTTGAGATTCAAAGTTGTCTGTTTTGATTGAATCTTTACATACATCATTTCCAAAGTACATAGGCCATTTTATGGTGTCATTGGAAAGCTAAGGAGGTCCACTTAGCAACTCTGGAGCATCAAAGGGCTGGTACAAAGCAAGATTTGGCAGTATCTACTCAATCTCTTGGAGTGTCCATCCATCATTCCCAATAGTGGTATCAGAGCAAACTAAGGTAAAATGGGAGATGGGTTTCCTTAATTTCTTGATAAATTGGACAGGAACAACTATCAGGCATGGTCTCTAAGGATGAAGAAATACCTACAAGGAAGGAGTCTTTATGGATACATCTCAAGAGATGAGGAATTGCCCTCATTGAAAACAAGAGGATTGCCAACAAAGGAAGAACATGAAAAGCTCAACACATGGTGTGCTAAGGATGCATTAGCAAGGTTGTATTTACTCAACTCCATCTCTGATTTTCTTTTACCACATATTAGAAATTATAAGACATCCCAAGAGACTTGGGAAACCTTGTCATCCTACTTTTCTTCCAACACAAGGGCCAGGAAAAATCAATTATGGATTGAATTCACTACACTAAGGAAGCAACCTAAGCATGCTATTTCAGAGTTTGTGACCAAGATTAAAGATGTAGAAGATCAGTTAGCAAGCATAGGAGAAGAGATTGAAGAAGAGCAGCTTGTAAGGCAAGTGATCAATGGGATCAAAGCTGATGACAAATGGGAAAGCTTTACCACTGCCATGGACCTTTACATGGACATGCAGATTACAGACCTTACCACTCTCATGGGACAATTACCACTCTTCTGCCCTATACACTGATAAAGGTAAAGCTAAAGATAAAGGCAAGAACAAGAAAGGAGAAGATGAAGGCACTACCTCCCAAGCCAACTATGCAGGGAGAGGTAGATCATCAAGAGGAAGGGGTAGAGGAGGTAAGAAAGGTAGGGGGAGATCCTATAACTCCTCACCATGCAACATTTGTGGTTTATCAAATCATACTAGATGAGTGTTTTAGGAACTACAAGAATCAGAGAGGAAGAGGATATCAAAGAGGTGGATACTCATAGTCAAGCGGTAGATTCAACCATCACCAAGGATACAACAACAACTACAACAACAATTACAACAACAACTATAATGGCAACTACCAAGGAGGATTCAAATCCAGAAAGGACTACAACAATTATATAGAAGAGCAAGATGACTCTCTTCTGATCATGAACATGACTTCAAAACCAGGTATGAATGATGACCACCTATTCTACATTGACTCAGGGTGCTCAAATCATGTGGCTGGGAATGTAGCACTACTCTGTGATCTTGAGGAACCAAAAGGTAAGCATCAAGTACAAACAGGTGATGACAACAAGCACTCAGTAGTTAAAGTTGGAAATGTTAAGACTTGTGATGGAAATCAGAACTTGTTGAGTAGGGTACTCTATGTACCAACCATCACCAAAAATTTGATGAGTGTTAGACAGATTGTGGAGAAAGTTTTGCAGGTTAGATTCAACCAATTTGGAGCATTTGTGGAGGATCCAAGGCATGGGTTCAAGAGAATAGCAAAAGGAGAAAAATCAGGTAGACTTTTTACTTTTGAGCTAGAAGACACAGAATATTGCACTATACAGCTATAAAGATCAAACACTTTGAGAACTTGAGATTTGGCATAAAAGATTAGGGCATGTAGGAGAAAGAACATTGAAACAGATATGCAGGGATCAATGTGTAATTGGAATACCCAATGTTTCCAAACAACACATGATATATAAATGTAGTGCTTGTCAATTTGGGAAGTCTCATAGGTTACCCTTCTCAAGGAAAGGCTACATGCATGAGGACTACCTAGAACTTGTCCACACAGGTGTATGGGGACCAAGCAAAGACCCCTCAATCTTAGGATCAAGGTACTATGTATCTTTTATTGATGATTATAGCAGATGGACTGTATTGTACTTCATGAAGTACAAGGATGAAGTGTTTAATTACTTTAAAAAGTATCTTGCACTTGTTGAGAATCAGACATGAAAGAATTTGAAGAGACTAAGGTCAGATGGAGGAGGTGAGTACTTCTCCAATGAGTTTGAAAACTTCTTGGAGGACAGAGGCATTAAGAGAGAAACTACCACAAGGTATACTCCTGAACTGAATGGGGTAGCTGAGAGAAGAAATAGGTTGATTGTTGAAATAGCTAGGTCAATGTTGAATGAGAAAAAGCTACCTAACTATTTATGGGCAGAGAGTATTTCTACTACCACTTATCTCCTAAACAGGTTACCATCAAATCCCTTGATGGGATGAAACCTTATGAAGCATGGCATGGTAAGAGACCCTCACTAGACCATTGCAAGATATTTGGATGTGTTGCATATGTACACATTCCTTCTCAGATAAGAGGTAAGCTAGATCCTAAGG
>CM035435.1:115463049-115478049 GCA_020310875.1 Ceratopteris richardii
TGAAATGTAACCATTCAAAAAAGCATTCTTCACATCTAATTGACACAATTTCCAACCTTTACATGCAGCAATTGCTATAAGTGTCCTGATGGTTGTCATCTTTGCCACTGGACTATAAGTCTCATCATAGTCAACACCATATGTCTGAGCAAACCCTTTGACAACAAGTCTAGCTTTGTACCTAGACACACTTCCATCTGCAAATCTTTTTGTCTTATAAACCCACTTACATCCAATGATCTTCTGACTATTTGGCTTTGGAACCAAATCCCATGTTTGATTCTCCATCAATGCATCATATTCTTCCTGCATAGCTTTCTCCCAATTTTCTTTACCTTTTGCCTCTTCATATGTAGAAGGGTCTTCATCTGCTTTAATCATGTAAGCATAATCTTTGGTAGCCAAAAATGAAGTATCATAGCTATACCTTGTAGGTTGCCATTTGTTCCTTGTAGACCTCCTAAGTTCTCCACTTCTTGAGGTTTCTGGTTCTTCACATTCAGGATCAAATCTTGGTGTTTCTTCCACTTCAACCTGCACTTCATTATTCTCTTGCTCATCAAATATCTGAACCTTTGATTTACCTTTCCTTTGGCTCACAATTTCTTCATCATCTGTATTAATATTGATAGTACCTGAATACCAAGTACCTTGATCATCAAATGTAACATCTTTTGATACAAGAAAATGTTTTGTGGATGGATTCCACAACCTGTATCCCATCTTCTTATCATCATAACCAATAAACACATATTTTTCAGCTTTAGGTTCCAATTTGTGCCTTAATTGTGATGGCACATATGCATAGGCCAAACATCCAAATACTTTGCAATGGTCTAGTGTAGGTCTCTTACCCCACCATGCCTCATAAGGTGTCATACCCTGCAAAGCTTTACAAGGTAGCCTATTGACCAAATAAGTAGCTATGTTTACAGCCTCAGCCCACAAATAATTTGGGCAATTTTTCTCCTTCATCATGGACCTTGCAAACTCAACAAGAGTCCTATTCCTCCTTTCTGCTACACCATTTTGTTGAGGAGAGTACCTGCAAGTAACCTCTCTTTTTATACCTGCATTCCACAAGTAATCACTGAACTCATTAGAGAAATACTCTCCCCCTCCATGTGACCTTAGTCTCTTCAACTTATGTCTTGTAATTCTCTCTGCATACATATGATACTGTTTGAAAGTATTGAATACTTCTGACTTATCTTTGATCACATAGATAGTGATCCATCTGGTAGCATCATCAACATAAATCACATAATACCTTGAACCATTGATACTGAAGTCCTTTGATGGCCCCCACACATCTGTGTGTACCAATTCAAGTTTCTTTGAATACATAAACCCATGCTTAGAATAGGGTTGCTTATGAGCCTTACCTAATTGACATGCCTCACATCTGTATGTCATATGTTGACCTGCAACATTAGGCAATCCAAGCACTGAACCATTATTAATCATGTCTTTAATACCTCTTTCATTGAAATGTCCAAGCCTCTTGTGCCAAAGATCTAACTCAAAGATCTTATGTCCTCCATAAGTGAACAAGGCATGACCAACATTACCTTGAATCTTCAATGTGAACAATCTTCCTTCTTTCTTCCCTGAAACAATTTGTTTATACCCATTGCTAGGGTCTTCCACAAACACTCCTTCATTAGTGAACCTTACTTCATAACCTTTTTCCACAATTTGTCCTACACTTATCAAATTCTTAGGAATTGTAGGAACATACAAGACCTTACTCAATAAGGTGCTACCATCCTTGGCCTTCACTGATCCAATTGACTTCACATTGTGCTTTGTGTTGTCACCTGTTTGAACAACATGATTAGATACCTTATTCTCCAAATCAGTCATCAAGGCTATATTACCACTCAGGTGATTGCTACACCCTGAGTCAATGTAGAAGACTCTTTGATCTTCAGTCTTCCTTTTACAAGTTGCATTCATTATCAATGTTGAATCTTCCTTTTGATCTGAAGCATAATTGTAGTAGGTATTGTTATATTGTTGGCTTTGGAAACCTCTACCTGCATTTCTTCCAAAGTAACCCCTACTACCTCTGCCTCTGAAATTACCTCTTTGATTTCTGCCACCTCTTCCTCTTGAATTATAGTTTTGATTGTATCCTCCATTACTTTGATTATTATGCCAACAATCATTAGCTAAATGATTTGTCTTACCACAAATCCAGCATGCTTTGGCTCCATCTTTGTTGTTCCTGCCTCTTCCTCTACCTTTGCCACCTCCTCTATCTCTTAGGAAGTTGGCTTGACTAGTTGTGCCTTCATCTTCACCTGATTGTTGCTTTCCTTTGTTAGCTTTCTTCTTGTCCTTTGAGCACATTGCATGACCTGTACTTTTGTCACCATCTCCTTTAACATCCTGCTCAAATGTTAGCATATGACCTAGCAACTGATTTAAATCAGGAGTGAAATGATCAAGTGATAATTCTGTAGACAAAATGAATGGCTTCCATTTGTCATCACCTCTCAAACCTGTAAGGATTTGCCTTACCAATTTATCCTCCTCAATATCTTCATCAACAGCTCCTAATGCATCTGCAATGTCTTTCATCCTTGTTACATAATCTGAAATTGATTGAGAGGCCTTCTTCTTGAAAGTTGTAAATTCTGCCCATAAAGATGCCTTCCTTGACTTTGTGGTGTTTTGGAAATGCTCTTCCAAAGCATTCCATATATCACTTGCACTTTCAAGACCTCTAATGTGAGGTAGCAAGTAATCATTGACTGCCATATAGATAATGCTCCTAGCTTGAGCATCTTTCTTCATCCAATTCTTCAAATCTGTTAATTCTTCCCTAGTTGGAACACTAGGATCTCTGAATTGTGGTTTTTCTTCTTCACTTGTAATGTAAGCTATCAAATCTTTGCTCATTAGATGAGCTTCCATCCTCATTGACCATGCAGGATAGTTTTCTCTATCCAACTTCTCTATTTGAAGAGAGTGTCCCATCCTTCCTTCACCTGTATATTGAATTCTTCAACCTTTATAAAGTATAAGGTTACCTTTACTTCGAATGATACTCCTTTTGACTTCCTTGATGTCGTATGATCTCCTTCTCAAGCTTTCCTTGCAAGCTTTCACCCTTTGAATCTTCAGATGTCAAATTCTTTGTAGCTGCAGCAGTCGGGATCCTCCTTTTCTTCAATTATGATGCTTCCTGCTCTGATACCACTGATGGAGAGTGTTAATCTCCAAAAGAACAACCTACTCTTGAATTTAGAACACCTCTATATCAAGAATAAGTCAAAACCTTCACCAATTTAAGAGATCAATGACCAAATATCAATTTCTTGACTAAACTGTGAAGAAGGAAATTACTCAGAAAGTCTACTGCATAAATCTTGCTCATTCACTAAGTAAATGTGTAAAGTTTTTTATGAAACTTTGCACAAGGTGTCGCCTAAAGATTGCGCACCTTCTCCAAGTCAAATCACTCCAAAAGATTCAGTAGATCTTGAGAAATCTACTTACCAAGTTACCTATGTCTAAATCTGCACTTCTGAGAAGTCGATTTGGACACCCCTAACTTCTTAACTTTATTTCTCTTAGTATAGAACCCGTTGTCGTCGAGTTGGACAAAAGGAGGGGAAAGTAGGATAAAATTTCTCAAAGTGTATACAAAGTACCTTCAACGAGAGTAGCCTAACAGCATTCGTTATTAATCCTCAGAATAAAAGTGCTGTTAAAAATAAATTTATCATCAAGAAGTTATAAGCTATCGGAATAACAAGAAAAGAAAAGCAATTTCCAGTTTCAGAAAAACATTGATCGTAGGTGTATCATGTCATTCGAATTCATTTTTAGTTCAATTCAGCAAAGTAATGTCAATCCTTCAAGCTCTATTATCAATTGGACAAATCTATCCACTGTTTTCAAACAAATAAAGCAAAACTTTGAACGTAGTTTTATGTGAATCACACAGATCGAAGCACAGACGAGGACCGAAAGAGACGCCTTTTAATTTCCATGCATCAAAAGTAGCTCACGTCCTCTAGTTTTCTAGTCAAGAGGAGGGACTATAGTTACAGAATATCTGTTCATGCTTTCCCTCCTAAGTCCAATAAGTGACCGGCGGCAACCTTCGCGAAATCAGCCTGTAGAATGAACCAAGTAGAAAGAAGGTACAACTTGACCATTAAACCTATCAAAGATGCTACGTGCCCGCCTTCCAGTGCCAAGAAAACTTAATTTTTTAGCCCCTCAAACATTGTCGATAGGCAGTAGCTGGGGCAAGGAGGCCGATTCCGTCAGCCTTCAGAATCAAGCTCTAGAGCACACTGCGAGGACTCAGTTTTTGAGATTCCTCAAAGACTGCGGGTACGCAGTAGCTGTGCCAAAGAAGCCAATTCATTCCTCAAAAACTGAGGGTACGCAGTAGCTGTGCCAAAAAAAGCCAATTCCCTCAGCCTTCAGAATCGAGCTCTCAACAAGACTGCGCCCTTCTAATTCTACATCTTTCATGGGGATTGCCCGTCATTTGATTACTCGAATACCTGAACGAGTTTGTCTACGACATTAGACTTTCTTGCCAGAGAAAACTCATCAACCTTACAATTAAGAGAATTAGATCCTTGAACTGCACAAGCTCACCTCGCTCCCTGTAGCTATTGATCATTTATCATTCTCATCATCTATAGGGAAACTAAATTAAAGGAAATACTTGCAACAAAATCGTTCAAAGCTACAGTTCGACGTTTAGACAACAAGACAGCGCAGATTAAGTGAGCAAATAAAGGAAGAGCAATTCCTGTACAAAGCATTAACAATAAAAGTTTATGAAGATCATTTCATCATTCTGATATTATGAGGAAGCACACGCATGTATTTGGGAAAGCATCTTTCAACTGGAACTTATCAGCACAGTAAATGGTAAGTATGAAAGAGTGTGTACCAAAATCTTCATATCATCTAAATCAAAATCAAAGGAACTAACGATTGCAGAATGAATATACTTGACGCATGACATACCTTAATCATTTCAATATGCATAGAAGTTGAGTGGCATGCATCCGACTATAGAATATCATTTTACTACTTCATCAAAGATAAACACAGAAGAGAATTGACATGATCTCAATGTCCTATAGCATTCTATGATCTAATATGCATTGTCAACGTATAGACTGATCAATCATATAGAGGTCGTCCAAAGAGATAGACAAATCAAATCTGCTCATTCAACCATATCTTTGCGCTACAACCGATTCAAATCTTTTACTGCTGGAACATTATATAAAATAAGTGTGAAACAGAATAGACCTGAAATGGTATCCTTTATGTTCAGCACATCAGCGGCATATACGATTACTCTTGATGTCGATGGAGCTGCAAGCTGTAGCAGATTCTGAACAAAACATGAATGTAGAGTGTGCACGGCTGTAGCTCTGTCAAGTCTTCCTCACATGCATTGCCTTCAACTTTGTCTCAATAAGTACTAACTCCATACAGCAAGGATCGATGAACAGAATTCCGTCAGCTCCTCTTTTCGTGATTCTCCCCAGCTCTGCTCACGATTATGAACAGCCGTTCCCCTTTCTTTTTTTTTTTTCTCTGCCAACTCAGAAAAAACTCACCTCACCATCCTTTGGCCATGTTTGCAAGCCTATGCCTAGAAGTACTCCGAGCACCTGTATCATCCGTTGGTCTTTCAAGTATAAATTAAGGTGACTGGGATTTTTCTGAACATCATTCAACATTTGCACAAAGTCAGGCTGCTGGAGATATGGCCTTGTTCTAGGATCTTGGGTTAATTTCACAAATAAATCAGGCCCCGAGGAAATGTCACCGAATGGAGAGGGCGGTGCAGCACGGGTTCTTGATTTGGAAGCTACTACGTCAGAAAGCCCAGATTTCAAACCTTCATTGGATGGGTCGAGTTCAAGTCCCTTCTTGTATGCTGATTCTGCGTCATCAAACTTGCCCAAGCCAACATACGCAGCACCAAGTCTACTGTAACCCTTGACCCAGTCTGGCTTCAGCTCAACTGTCTTCTGAGCATCATCCAATGCTTCTTGATATTTATGAATTGACGCATAGGAAGCAGAACGATCTTCGAAGAGAACATGGTTCGTGGGACTCAAAGCAATAGCCTGCGAAAAATGCTTGATGGCTTCTTTCTAAAAATGCAGCATTGCCCTTTTTCTTTCGCCTATCTACTGGCCTCCCTCTTCTCCACACGGCTCCTGCCATTCTCGTGAATGCCACATATATTTCATACCAAAAACAGACAGAACATACTAACTACTTTCAGTCGTATTCGACTTCTACTTAAATCAAAATTCCCATAAAAGAAGACTATATACACCCACAAATGGATGCTTACACATGGTCATGTGCATGCATTCGCACACATGTACACATGCATTCATAGGAATATACACAAAAACACACATATATATATACCATAGCTTACGTATGGAAATAGGAATCATGATCGCGCATGAATATATAAACCCACATTCAACATGTTGCTCTCTATTCACAGTCGTATCTATTTGAATACATCACACATATTCACATTGTGAATGAATCTCGATACACATATTCACGTGGTGTGTGCACATGTAATAAGTCTATATGCAAGTATACATGATATGGAAATATCAATGGATTATGTTGCCGGTCAATTAATCAAACTTTAGTTTAGTTTCATATTGATACTTATTTGATTTTCAAGCTTGGCTTTTGAATCTCCACCACGGCGTTGCATATTGATACTTATTTGATTTTCAAGCTTGAGTGTCAATTCTTGACCACATCCACCCCCTCTGAACCTGTGCATCCTCTGGATGCACCAACCTGCATACATAACATCAAACACAAGCAAGGATCAAGTAGTCATAGCATATAAACAGAACTTAAAGAAAATTTTAACTTGATGCATGAAACCTGAAAACACATTGAACTTGATATACATTAAGAGAAGAGAGGTAGGCAAAAACACCTCATACAACATATCAGATTACAGTAATGCACTTGGACTAGAAATCATATGAGTAAATCGAAAACTTCTTAGCTCTCTCGTTAACTCGACCCGGTCAGATCTAGTAGCCTATCCGAAGCATTTGCATATACCAGTCTTCACTAACTCGATTTATGAAACTCGCTTCTGGCTTCCCTATTGATCTTCTATCATCTGAAGCCCCTTCAGACCCTTTTCTTATTTTTCTCATATTTTTATTCTGTTTTTCTTTATTTTAATTCTTTATCCCAGCTCAACCTTTATATCTTTGCTTTTATTTTTATTTATTTATTTTTCCACATTTTTCGGCCTATGTCGAAATCGGATGCGACTCGTGGACCTGACCACCCGGCCAGGTTTAGCCCACCCATCTACCGACCCGACATAGCGCACGATGCACAATGTCAGCCTCATACGAAATCAACGTCAGCTCGTGGCTCTAACCACCCGGTCAGAGTGACTCCACTCGCCTATCAACCCGTATGAGCGCGTAACAACATGTAGGTCAGGCCATACGACACAACTAGCGTCAGCTCGTGGCCCTGATCACCCGACCAGGGTAGTTCCACCCGCCTACTAGCTCATCGCAGCACCCAACAACACATACACATACATATAGAAAGCTGGCTGGCATAAGAATTCTTTTCTCAAGATATAAGGTGTCTGAAGATTAGGTCAGATGAGAGATCAAGAGTAGAAGTCGAAGTGTCTCACTCATCAAGCGTTTGTAAACACTACTATATACAGATACTCAGTCTAGGTCTTCCCTTCACCTTCCTAGGTCTTGCCCTCGAAAGTTCTAGTCCATCTTCTAATCTTACTCATATAATCCTGGTCCTTATACATTACATGTAATCTAATTAGTGGCACGAGATCTTTGGTCTACTTAATTTTCTTATTTAAACGTTTCTATATGCATTATATGATTAATCATGCAGTCTTTTTATATACACATATACAAGAGAGAAGAAAAAACTGAAGTGATAAGATCTCACCAGTATGAAGTCAGAAGCCACTTGAGCTTGTCGCCTCCAATCTCCTCTTCTTGTTTCATTATGAGTCGCTATCTTCAATGTATTGATTTGATTCCTGCGTCTTTCTTCAAATCAAAGCAAAAACATAAGATATATACATTCCTAAAAACATTCCTTTAAGCTTTATGGAATTTTATTGAAAAAGATTCTTCCTTCAATCTCACCTTCTTTAAAACATACTCACCAAAGAAACTGTGCTTGAAAAGAAGCCATCTCTGAACTGCATCAATCAAGGTAGCATTCTTAAACAAGTTAGATATGTGTACAAGCCACTTCACTTTCTTGTCCATCTCTTGGTGGCATGTTTGGCATACACAACTCTTGAAAAATTCAAAAATCCATGATTCAATCATTTGAGCATAGTTGCCTTTATTCACAACTCCCTCCAATGCATCATATGAAGATGCACACGATAAATGAGCACATGTATATAGATTCTTAAAATTTGGAGTATTTAGAACATCATCAAACAAATCAATCATGCATATGTTTTGATCCATTTTAGGGTTGAAATCATTTGAAAGGATTTCATCATTTCCATTATGATTATCCAAACTTTCTTCTTCATTGCAATTAAGGTTTTGAATACATTCATAAGATTTATACTCTGAATAGGAAGGTTCATCATTCTTTGACTGCAAATTATGTTCATTTTCGTGATTCAGTCTATCATAATCCCTCCTTACTTGAGTGCTACAAATTATAGAATCTGCTTCTATCTCTAATCTCTCCAAGAACTCCTCATCTTCTTCTTTTCCCAGATTCATTTGTCCATTATCATGAAGAAACTCAATATCATCACAATCAAGAAAATCTTGATCATCTAAATCACTAAATTCTTGCTTCTCCAAGTAAGATTCATTGGAAAATCTACATTCATCTATATTCTCCTGATCCTTTTCAAAGATATACATGTAATTTGATGTCAAATCAGTTTTCCTATTCAAGATGCCATCATCAGATTCTTTATCTATCTCAATTATTTCTTGTTTATTATCTTTAGAGGATGTGTTTTTGCCACACTCCTCATACATTTCTTTTATCATTGAATCTTGCTCAAATACTTCATACTTGAATATCTCATCATAGACGCTTGAGTCAATTGAAACTTCATCCATCTGGTAACATTTATATCTAGCTTCATCAATGCAAATATTTGACTCAACGGTTTCACATTCAATATCTTTTGATGCTATGCACACATCATATTTATCATACATCTCATTAAACGTTGTATCTTCCGCTTCATGCTTGATTTCTTTGATATATGAACTCAACTCAACATGATCATTCTTAACATACATATCAATGTAAAGAGGAGTAATCAGTGGAGTATCCTCATCGCTCTCATGATCATTCATATGTCCTTCTTCATGGAGTACAATATCGTTCACATACATATCATTATATTGAAGCTCAATTAACAACTCATTCTTACACCTATAATTCAGATCACTCTCTTGTACCTCTAACGACTCATTTAATGTGGTATCACTCAAGAGTTTTTCACATTCTTGATCTTGATCTAAACAATCAGTAGGCTTAGCATCATGCTTTTCACCATCGGCATACATACCATTCTTTAGAGGACTCATAATTTGCATGCCCTCCTGATTAGCATCATGCTCCCTTGCATTCTCTTCATACAAATTAGTCATTTGGCCATGATTCATATTTGAATCATATGCTTCAAGAGATGTTTCACTCTTAGATGGTATCAAATAGTTCAAGTATTGCTTGATTTCGTCTTTTAAGGAACCATCCTGTGCTTGATCATCACATGGATTCACTGGATTATTTTGAGTTATTTCATTTGCAATCTCTTTCTGATTACCTCGACTTCCGGTAGATATCTTTAAATCTTGGTTATTATCATATCTTGCCTCTTTGTTTGTTTGATTATCATCCCTTAGAAGCGAGGAGTCTATCAGATTATAGGAAGCCTCATGTTGGTTTCTTGGTGTGTTTTGTTTATTTTTGTTTTGTTGTATGTTTGATATTGGTTTGATTTTGTTTTGTTTAGCTTCCGTATATTCCTTTGCTCCTCCCATCATTGGGGTTTTTGCATATACAGTATTTGTAGATGTAATCAAAGTATCTACAGGCTCTTGGTACCTTGAATCCTCAGAGATTGCATCACTTATGTTTATAGGTTCTTTATAGTGATCCCCTTCATAAGCATGTACGTGTATTTCATGCATATATTCTTTATGCCCAGCTTGGGTTTCTATTATTCTATAGAATTGCAAATTATTTTTAGTTTCTGAAATGCATGGAATTTGTGTATCTTCTTCATTTGCATAAATGTCAGCTTGCCAATCGTTTAAAAATTTTTCTATTGTTTGTTGTTTCTTCACATATCTCATCACAGCTTCATGGACAAGTGTCCAATCCTCTGCGAGCCCCGAGTCGGAGTCTATATCTTGTAGAAGTGGAATTAACTCCTCTCTGGCTTTAACATCGATTGTTCGAAGAAACAATGACACCCTTTCATGACTTATGCACCTCTTATCGTGCTCAGGAAGATCATCGTATTGTCGCTCAAATTCTTCTTTGATCTCGAGAATCGGCTGGTCTTTGGGCATATGAACCCACCTCAGGAAAGATCTACGAGTTACTTTATCAAGGTCTTCTAGCATAAACTGCTTGAGGAGTGTCGCTTTGTATTGGGACCATGTCGTTTGATTTATTTGCATTATTTGGTCTCGCACGTCGTAATCCGACACATAGATAAAGTTTTCACATAATTCTTTTTCCGTCATCGGACTTAATCCGACACCTAGATATTTGGCCTCGAGTTCATATTCTTTGCAGAACTTAGATATATTTTTGCCATTGAAAAAGCCACATCGATTGACTAGACGTTCATGAAGTGATTGGATGGCTTTTTGACGCCTATCTTCTTCTTGAAATCGTATGAATTGAGCGAGGAGATCTTCCATGTTTAATGTGCTAAATCGCTTAAATTTCGGTTGCTAACTTGGTTCTTTAGTTCACTAGCACTATGATTTACTCACCCCCTCCTTTCACGTCGGGTTCACCAGGTATGTCGCGGGGTTCGTGGGAAGGAGGAAGAAAGCAGGATAAGATTTCTCAAAGTGTATACAAAGTACCTTCAACGAGAGTAGCCTAACAGCATTCGTTATTAATCCTCAGAATAAAAGTGCTGTTAAAAATAAATTTATCATCAAGAAGTTATAAGCTATCGGAATAACAAGAAAAGAAAAGCAATTTCCAGTTTCAGAAAAACATTGATCGTAGGTGTATCATGTCATTCGAATTCATTTTTAGTTCAATTCAGCAAAGTAATGTCAATCCTTCAAGCTCTATTATCAATTGGACAAATCTATCCACTGTTTTCAAACAAATAAAGCAAAACTTTGAACGTAGTTTTATGTGAATCACACAGATCGAAGCACAGACGAGGACCGAAAGAGACGCCTTTTAATTTCCATGCATCAAAAGTAGCTCACGTCCTCTAGTTTTCTAGTCAAGAGGAGGGACTATAGTTACAGAATATCTGTTCATGCTTTCCCTCCTAAGTCCAATAAGTGACCGGCGGCAACCTTCGCGAAATCAGCCTGTAGAATGAACCAAGTAGAAAGAAGGTACAACTTGACCATTAAACCTATCAAAGATGCTACGTGCCCGCCTTCCAGTGCCAAGAAAACTTAATTTTTTAGCCCCTCAAACATTGTCGATAGGCAGTAGCTGGGGCAAGGAGGCCGATTCCGTCAGCCTTCAGAATCAAGCTCTAGAGCACACTGCGAGGACTCAGTTTTTGAGATTCCTCAAAGACTGCGGGTACGCAGTAGCTGTGCCAAAGAAGCCAATTCATTCCTCAAAAACTGAGGGTACGCAGTAGCTGTGCCAAAAAAAGCCAATTCCCTCAGCCTTCAGAATCGAGCTCTCAACAAGACTGCGCCCTTCTAATTCTACATCTTTCATGGGGATTGCCCGTCATTTGATTACTCGAATACCTGAACGAGTTTGTCTACGACATTAGACTTTCTTGCCAGAGAAAACTCATCAACCTTACAATTAAGAGAATTAGATCCTTGAACTGCACAAGCTCACCTCGCTCCCTGTAGCTATTGATCATTTATCATTCTCATCATCTATAGGGAAACTAAATTAAAGGAAATACTTGCAACAAAATCGTTCAAAGCTACAGTTCGACGTTTAGACAACAAGACAGCGCAGATTAAGTGAGCAAATAAAGGAAGAGCAATTCCTGTACAAAGCATTAACAATAAAAGTTTATGAAGATCATTTCATCATTCTGATATTATGAGGAAGCACACGCATGTATTTGGGAAAGCATCTTTCAACTGGAACTTATCAGCACAGTAAATGGTAAGTATGAAAGAGTGTGTACCAAAATCTTCATATCATCTAAATCAAAATCAAAGGAACTAACGATTGCAGAATGAATATACTTGACGCATGACATACCTTAATCATTTCAATATGCATAGAAGTTGAGTGGCATGCATCCGACTATAGAATATCATTTTACTACTTCATCAAAGATAAACACAGAAGAGAATTGACATGATCTCAATGTCCTATAGCATTCTATGATCTAATATGCATTGTCAACGTATAGACTGATCAATCATATAGAGGTCGTCCAAAGAGATAGACAAATCAAATCTGCTCATTCAACCATATCTTTGCGCTACAACCGATTCAAATCTTTTACTGCTGGAACATTATATAAAATAAGTGTGAAACAGAATAGACCTGAAATGGTATCCTTTATGTTCAGCACATCAGCGGCATATACAATTACTCTTGATGTCGATGGAGCTGCAAGCTGTAGCAGATTCTGAACAAAACATGAATGTAGAGTGTGCACGGCTGTAGCTCTGTCAAGTCTTCCTCACATGCATTGCCTTCAACTTTGTCTCAATAAGTACTAACTCCATACAGCAAGAATCGATGAACAGAATTCCGTCAGCTCCTCTTTTCGTGATTCTCCCCAGCTCTGCTCACGATTATGAACAGCCGTTCCCCTTTCTTTTTTTTTTTTCTCTGCCAACTCAGAAAAAACTCACCTCACCATCCTTTGGCCATGTTTGCAAGCCTATGCCTAGAAGTACTCCGAGCACCTGTATCATCCGTTGGTCTTTCAAGTATAAATTAAGGTGACTGGGATTTTTCTGAACATCATTCAACATTTGCACAAAGTCAGGCTGCTGGAGATATGGCCTTGTTCTAGGATCTTGGGTTAATTTCACAAATAAATCAGGCCCCGAGGAAATGTCACCGAATGGAGAGGGCGGTGCAGCACGGGTTCTTGATTTGGAAGCTACTACGTCAGAAAGCCCAGATTTCAAACCTTCATTGGATGGGTCGAGTTCAAGTCCCTTCTTGTATGCTGATTCTGCGTCATCAAACTTGCCCAAGCCAACATACGCAGCACCAAGTCTACTGTAACCCTTGACCCAGTCTGGCTTCAGCTCAACTGTCTTCTGAGCATCATCCAATGCTTCTTGATATTTATGAATTGACGCATAGGAAGCAGAACGATCTTCGAAGAGAACATGGTTCGTGGGACTCAAAGCAATAGCCTGCGAAAAATGCTTGATGGCTTCTTTCTAAAAATGCAGCATTGCCCTTTTTCTTTCGCCTATCTACTGGCCTCCCTCTTCTCCACACGGCTCCTGCCATTCTCGTGAATGCCACATATATTTCATACCAAAAACAGACAGAACATACTAACTACTTTCAGTCGTATTCGACTTCTACTTAAATCAAAATTCCCATAAAAGAAGACTATATACACCCACAAATGGATGCTTACACATGGTCATGTGCATGCATTCGCACACATGTACACATGCATTCATAGGAATATACACAAAAACACACATATATATATACCATAGCTTACGTATGGAAATAGGAATCATGATCGCGCATGAATATATAAACCCACATTCAACATGTTGCTCTCTATTCACAGTCGTATCTATTTGAATACATCACACATATTCACATTGTGAATGAATCTCGATACACATATTCACGTGGTGTGTGCACATGTAATAAGTCTATATGCAAGTATACATGATATGGAAATATCAATGGATTATGTTGCCGGTCAATTAATCAAACTTTAGTTTAGTTTCATATTGATACTTATTTGATTTTCAAGCTTGGCTTTTGAATCTCCACCACGGCGTTGCATATTGATACTTATTTGATTTTCAAGCTTGAGTGTCAATTCTTGACCACACCGTTTAAGCAAATGCTTTTAGCCACGAGTAGCTTACCTTCTAACTTAAAGATTAAGTGCTTACTTGCACAAAACTTTAAACTGTGGAGTGAGAAATGATCAAATCATCAAGATCAAAATTTGCGCTTGTTTCAGGAACCAGTGAATACTTTCTCACATGTAAATGTTCCTACACACAATTCTCTTAGCCTGATCACAATTAGATTCTCAAACTCTAGCCATAGATTGATTAACTATGGACTTAGACATCTCCAAAAGGAATTCACAAAAGATCTACTACACGAGGAGAAAACACAAAAACATCGGGCGCAATTTTTCCTTCTATTTCTCAGAAATTTACAACTGAGATGTGAGAGAGACTTCTTCTCATTCCTATGAACTCTACTGAGTCTTACAACTTACAAATGCACTATTCCCATACTATCCTATTGTCTCCTCTTGTCTTTCTCTTTTTCTCTTCTTGCCCCGACATTTTTCCAAAGTATTTATAGGCAAATATGTATAGACTTATGTCAAAGCATAAGTATAAGTAACATATGTCTTAACTAATGTACATATGTGTACATGTCTTTCACTCTGTGAATGTATCCATCTTCTATGCTTCAAGAATTGTTCTTATCTCCATTCTTTGTCTTTCAAATCTTCAATTGGTGATTGGTCTGCACCAACACTATCTATCTATCTATCTATCTATCTATCTATCTATCTATCTATCTATCTATCTA
>CM035435.1:115483049-115488049 GCA_020310875.1 Ceratopteris richardii
TCTAGCATGATATATTGGATTAGCTGCAAGGTGTAGAGAACTAGTGTTGTCTCCAAAGATAATTGGAGGCCTTATATATAGGCCTAACTCTATATATAGAAGCTTCAACCAGATAGCTTCTTGAGTGGCATTGGCAAGCCCTCTATACTCTGCTTCAGTGGATGACAATGCCACTGTAGGTTGTTTCTTGGCTGACCAAGAAATAGGCTTATCTCCTGCAAAACAAATGTATCCTGAGGTGCTTCTCCTATCATTCTTGCATCCTGCCCAATCTGCATCTGAATAAACTTTAATATCAATATATGATGTATAAGGAAAGTACAAACCATGGTTCTGAGTTCCCTTCAAATACTTCAAGATCTTCTTTGCTGCCTCTAGGTGAGGTACCCTTGGTTTGTGCATGAATTGACTAAGCACACTAACTCCATATGCTATGTCAATTCTTGTCAAGGTATCCTGCAAACCAAACTTCTTGACCATATCCTGTACATACTTCTTTTGAGTGATATATATACCTGAGTTGGTGTAGACTAACTCAAGACCTAAGAAGTACTTCAATAATCCAAGATCACTAATCTTGAATTCTTTCATCATTTGTCCTTTGATGTGTCTAATTCCATTGACATCATTGCCTGTAATGATGATGTCATCAACATAAACACACAAGTAGATTACCTCTGTACTACTTCTCTTTATGAATAGAGAAGTGTCTGCTTTACTCATCACAAATCCTTGGTCTTGAAGATAGGTTGTCAACCTGTAGTTCCATGCTCTAGGTGCCTGCTTTAAACCATACAGAGCCTTCTTCAATTTACAAACATAGTTTACCTTCTTGGGGTCTTCATAGCCAGGTGGTTGTGACATGTAGACTTCTTCAGATATCCATCCATTCAAGAAAGCATTCTTGACATCTAATTGGTACATGTTCCAATTTTTGGATGCAGCTATACTCACCAAAATTCTGATAGTTGGCATCTTAGCCACAGGAGAAAATGTCTCCTCATAATCAATGCCTTGGGTTTGTGCAAAACCCTTGGCTACCAACCTAGCTTTGTACCTGTTTATGGTTCCATCTGAATTCCTCTTTAGCTTGTAGATCCATCTGGATCCTATCACCTTCATAGAGTCTTTCTTGGGTACCAAGTCCCAAGTATCACTCTCTTTGAGAGCTTCCATTTCTTCATCCATAGCTTCTTTCCAGTCTGGTTTGGTAATTGCTTCTTCATAGGTACCTGGTTCTTCATTCAACAAGTCCTTTGCAAGATATACAGAATGTTTAGTTACAAGTGATGTGTCATACCCAAATCTGATAGGCTTCTTCTTTTCTCTCTGAGATCTCCTCATTGCTTGAGTTGAGGATTCTGGTTTATCTTCTAGTTGCTTCATCTTCATCTTCCCTTTGGATTTCCAAGCCTTGAACTCCTCAAGATTTATTGTATCATCATCATCTGAGCTTGAATCTTCTTTCTGAATTGATTCCTCCTTGGTGAGCTTTGGGAAATCCTCTTCCATGTCATAGGGTAGACTAATCTTCTTGCATTCATTCTCATACCATGAGTCATTCTCATCAAAGATGACATCTCTGCTTACCTTGAAGCCTTTGTTTGTTGGGTTGTAGAATCTGTATCCCTTTTGGTTCAAATCATAACCAATGAAGATACATTTTTCAGCTTTAGGGTCTAGCTTTCCCCTTACCTGTGAGGGAATATGCACATATGCTACACAACCAAAGATTTTGCAATGATCCAGAGAGGGTCTCTTACCATGCCAAGCTTCATATGGTGTCATGCCATCAAGTGATTTGGATGGCAACCTGTTTATGAGATAGGTGGCAGTGGATACACTCTCTGCCCAAAGATAATTTGGCAACTTCTTTCCATTAAGCATAGACCTAGCTGTTTCTACAATGAGTCTATTCCTTCTTTCAGCTACCCCATTTTGTTCAGGTGAGTACCTTGTAGTAATCTCCCTTTTGATGCCTCTTTCCTGCAAGAAATCTTCAAACTCATTGGAGAAGTATTCTCCTCCACCATCTGACCTTAGCCTTTTCAAGCTTCTTCCTGTTTGATTTTCAACAAGTGCAAGGTACCTCTTGAAACAATTAAACACTTCATCTTTATGCTTCATAAAGTATAAGATGGACCATCTGCTATAATCATCAATGAAGGACACATAATACCTTGAACCTGAAATGGAAGGGTCCTTGCTAGGTCCCCAAACATCTGTGTGTACCAAGTCTAGGTAGTCTTCATGCATGAACCCTTTCCTTGAATAGGGTAACCTGTGAGACTTACCAAATTGACATGATCCACACTTGTAAATCATGTGTTGCTTGGACACATTAGGTATCCCAAGCACACATTGATCCCTGCACATTTGCTTTAGGGTTCTTTCACCTATGTGCCCTAATCTCTTGTGCCATATTTCTAACTCTGAAAGTGTTTGATCCTTGTAATTATACAAAGCAATGTTCTTGGTGTCTTCTAGCTCAAAGGTAAACAATCTACCTGATTTCTCCCCTTTGGCTATCTTTCTGAATCCATGTCTTGGGTCCTCCACATATGCTCCATGTTGTGTGAATCTGACCTACAAACCTTTCTCCACAATCTGACCAACACTCATTAGATTCTTGGTGATGGTTGGTACATAAAGTACCCTGCTCAATAGGTTCTGGTTACCATCACATGTCTTCACATTTCCAATCTTAACAACAGAATGTTTAGTGTCATCACCTGTTTGTACCTGATGTTTGCCTTTGGGTTCTTCCAAATCAGAAAGTAGTGCCACATTGCCAGCTACATGGTTAGAACATCCTGAGTCAATATAAAATAAATGATCATCATTTGTACCTGCCTTGGAGGTCATATTCATGATCAATAGGGAGTCATCTTGCTCCTCTGTGTAGTTGTTGTAGTCTCTTCTGTTTCTGAATCCACCTTGGTAGTTACCATTGTGGTTGTGGTTGTAATTGTTGTTGTATTGATTGTTGTATCCATTGTAGCCTTGGTGTTGATTGAATCTGCCTCTCCCTTGAGAGTATCCACCTCTTGAGTAGCCTCTTCCTCTCTGATTCGTGTAGTTCTTGTAGCATTCATCTGTGGTATGATTGGACAATCCACAAATTTTGCATGGTGATGAGTTGTAGGGTCTCCCCCTACCTGACTTACCTCCTCTGCCTCTTCCTCTAGATGATCTACCTCTCCCTGCATAATTAGCTTGAGAGGTAGATCCTTCTTCTTCCTGTTTCTTCCCTTTACCTTTATCCTTAACTTTCTTATCAGTATAAAGAGCAGAGGGGTTGTTACCTTTTGATTGATCTCCTGCCTTTGTAAACTTTGCTTCATGTGTAAATAGTTGGCCCATAAGTGTTGTGAGATCTGGAGTATGCATGTCCATATAGAGGTCCATTGCAGTGGTGAAACTTTCCCACTTATCATCTGCCTTGAGTCCATTTGTTACTGTTTGACTATTTACTCCTCTTCAATCTCCTCTCCAATGCTTGCTAATTGGTCTGCCACATCTTTAATCTTTGTCACATACTCTGAGACTGATTGCTTGGGCTGCTTCCTAAGGGTTGTGAATTCAATCCACAGTTGATTCTTCCTAGCCCTTGTGTTGGAAGAAAAGTAGTTTGACAAGGTTTCCCAAGTCTCTTGGGAAGTCTTACAGTTCCTTACATGTGGTAAAAGAAAGTCAGATATAGAGTTTAAGAGATAAGACCTTGCCAAAGCATCTTTTGCACACCATTGGTTGAGCCTCTCATGTTCATCCTTTGTAGGTAGTCCTCTAGTTTTGAATGAGGGCAATTCCTCATCTCCTCATATGTATCCAAATAAGCTCCTTCCTTGTAGATAGGTCTTCATTCTCAATGACCAAGCTTGGTAGTTGTTCCTATCCAATTTGTCAATGAATGAAGGAAATCCATCTCCCATGATTACCTTATTTGCTCTGATACCACTGTTGGGAGTGATGGTTGGATGCACTCAAGAAATGAGTTGAAGCTGCTAGACCTGCTTTGCTTCAGTGCCCTTTAGCTTCAGATATGCTTAGTACACTTGCTTAGCTTCCAAATGACACAAAGAAACCATATATGTACTTTGCGAATGATTTGTGAAGTGATCAAACCAAAACAGATAACTTGGTTCCTTCACAAATTCAAAAAACTTGCTATTTTTGTAATGATACCTGCTTAGTGTTATGCTTAGTGTGACCAGCACACTTGCAATTGAAACAATTCCTTTTGGGGGAATTAAAGTACCTTAATAAGCTACCATTTGCAAGTGGAATGAAAGGAAATGATAAACCACATCCAGAGAAATTGATTTAGCAAAATAATATGTACCCCCGACTTTTTAGGAACTCTGCAGACACAGACCAGTGTGTACTTCGATTGAGATTTCTCCAAGATGGCTGAATGAAATCTTCTGAACTTTTGTATGCTTGTAGAAGACCTTGAGCTGGTTCCAACGAGCTATTAAACTCTTGATTTGGTTCAGTAGATCCTGAGATATGCTCCTCAGAAGTTAACAGATTTGGAGTGGAAGACTCAGAGACAACAGAGATAATGAATGTAATGATATGTATTAATTCACATTGATGTACATTCCCATTGACATGATAAACATTGCCAAATGGTACTCAGAGGTGTAGGCTATGAAAGAGTCCTCACACACTCAAGTTTTGATCCACAATAGCCTCGGGATCTGAGCTGAAGTGACCGCGACTTTTTGATGGCATCTTTTATAGAGAAAGAGTTGAGATTTGAATTAGAATTCAAATTCAAATCTCCTATATTCTCTACTCTAAAATTAAGGAGATATTCTCTCCAATCATACCATCCAAATTCCACGACTAATCAAGTAGGTATGTG
This sequence comes from Ceratopteris richardii, assembly GCA_020310875.1. Lineage (NCBI taxonomy): Eukaryota > Viridiplantae > Streptophyta > Polypodiopsida > Polypodiales > Pteridaceae > Ceratopteris > Ceratopteris richardii. Next base: position 115,487,920 of record CM035435.1, read on the forward strand.
TTACAAGTAAATGCCAAGTCATATAGACTTTTATCAAGAGTGAAAGGTAATAACATATAAGTATGGGTTCCTATGCCTTATCCTTTAAGTGAAGCCTTGATGACATTTGGCCAAGCTTATCTTCCAAGGT
>CM035435.1:115503049-115515549 GCA_020310875.1 Ceratopteris richardii
ACTTCTGTAGCTTTGGTCCATCCAAGCTCTTTGTAAGCATATCAGCTACCTGATCTTTTGTTGAAGTATGTATGACTTCAATCTCCTTATCCATCACCTTCTCTCTTAGAAAGTGATACTGTATCTCAATGTGTTTAGTCCTGGCATGAAAAACAAGATTAGCAGCTAGATATAATAAACTCATGTTATCACCATAAATGATAGGTATATTCTGTATAGTGTCAAAACTCTTCATTAGAGTTTTAAGCCATATCACTTATTTTGCACCTTCAACCATGCCTTTGTACTCTGCTTCTGTAGATGACAAAGCAACTGTATGTTGCTTCTTTGAGCACCAGGAGATTAACTTATCTCCCACATAACACATGTATCCATAAGTTGATCTTCTATCATCTGGATTACCTGCCCAATCTGCATCACTATAGATCTTGATGTTTGTATCTGATGTAAACCCATAATACAAACCTTCTTTGAGTGTACCCTTAATGTATCTCAACACTCTTTGACCTGCAATCCAATGCTCTTTCCTCGGACAATGCATGAATTGAGACAAAACCCCTACTGCATATGATAAATCAGGTCTAGTTAAAGTAGCATAGATAAGACTACCAACCAAACTCTGATATTGTCTCATGTCCTTGAATTCTTCACCTCCAAATTTACTCAATTTGTGATTCACCTCCATTGGTGTAGGTGCTACCCTGTAATCATCCATTTTAAACTTGATTAACAAGTTCTTCAAATACCTTTCTTGGGTCACAAATACTCCATGTTGAGTATATGTAATCTCCATGCCCAAGAAGTATGACAAGTCTCCCAAGTCACTTATTTTGAACTCCTTTTCCATTTGCTTCTTTAGTCTTTGTATTCCTTCCTCATCTGTACCTGTAAGGATTATATCATCAACATATATGCACATGTATATGAAACCATTATCACTTGCTTTGACAAGCAAGCTACTATCTGCTTTAGACACCTGAAATCCAAGTTCTTTCAAGAACTTTACAAGTCTATAATTCCATGCCCTTGGGGCCTGCTTCAAGCCATACAAAGCTCTCTTAAGCTTGCACACATGATCTGGATACCTTTTATCTCTGAACCCTTGAGGTTGCTCCATGAATACATCATCTGAAATATAACCATTCAAAAAAGCATTTTTCACATCTAATTGACACAATTTCCAACCTTTACATGCAGCAATTGCTATAAGTGTCCTGATGGTTGTCATCTTTGCCACAGGACTATAAGTCTCATCATAGTCAACACCATATGTCTGAGCAAACCCTTTGACAACAAGTCTAGCTTTGTACCTAGACACACTTCCATCTGCAAATCTTTTTGTCTTATAAACCCACTTACATCCAATGATCTTCTGGCTATTTGGTTTTGGAACCAAATCCCATGTTTGATTCTCCAATAATGCATCATATTCTTCCTGCATAGCTTTCTCCCAATTTTCTTTACCTTTTTCCTCTTCATATGTAGAAGGGTCTTCATCTGTTTTAATCATGTAAGCATAATCTTTGGTAGCCAGAAATGAAGTATCATAGCTATACCTTGTAGGTTGCCATTTGTTCCTTGTAGACCACCTAAGTTCTCCACTTCTTGAGGTTTCTGGTTCTTCATATTCAGGATCAAACCTAGGTGTTTCTTCCACTTCAACCTGCACTTCATTATTCTCTTCTTCATCAATTATTTGAACCTTTGACTTACCTTTCCTTTGGCTCACAACCTCTTCATCATCTGTATTAATATTGATAGTACCTGCATACCAAGTACCTTGCTCATCAAATGTAACATCTTTTGATACAAGAAAATGTTTTGTGGATGGATTCCACAACCTGTATCCCATCTGCTTATCATCATAACCAATAAACACATATTTTTCAGCTTTAGGTTCCAATTTGTGCCTTAATTGTGATGGCACATATGCATAGGCCAAACATCCAAATACTTTGCAATGGTCTAGTGTAGGTCTCTTACCCCACCATGCCTCATAAGGTGTCATTCCCTGCAAAGCTTTACATGGTAACCTATTGACCAAATAAGTAGCTGTATTTACAGCCTCAGCCCACAAATAATTAGGGCAATTTTTCTCCTTCATCATGGACCTTGCAAACTCAAGAAGAGTTCTATTTCTTTTTTCTGCTACACCATTTTGTTGAGGAGAGTACCTGCAAGTAACTTCCCTTTTTATACCTGCATCCCACAAGTAATTACTGAATTCATTAGAGAAATACTCTCCCCCTCCATCTGACCTTAGTCTTTTCAACTTATGTCCTGTAATTCTTTCTGCATATGCATGATAGTGTTTAAATGTATTAAACACTTCTGACTTATCTTTGATCACATAAATAGTGATCCATCTAGTAGCATCATCAACATAAATCACATAATATCTTGACCCATTTATACTGAAATCCTTTGATGGTCCCCACACATCTGTATGTATCAACTCAAGCTTCTCTGAGTACATAAAACCATGCTTGGAGTAGGAAAGCTTATGAGCCTTACCTAATTGACATGCCTCGCATCTGTATGTCATATGTTGACCTGCAACATTAGGCAAACCAAGCACTGAACCATTGTTAATCATGTCTTTAATACCTCTTTCATTGAAATGTCCAAGCCTCTTGTGCCAAAGATCTAACTCAGAAATCTTATGTCCTCCATATGTGAACATGGCATGACAAATATTACCTTGAATCTTCAATGTGAACAATCTTCCTTCTTTCTTCCCTGAAACAATTTGTTTATACCCATTGCTAGGGTCTTCCACAAACACTCCTTCATTAATGAACCTTACTTCATAACCTTTTTCCACAATTTGTCCTACACTTATCAAGTTCTTAGGAATTGTAGGAACATACAAGACCTTACTCAATAAGGTGCTACCATCCTTGGCCTTCACTGATCCAATTGACTTCACATTGTGCTTTGTATTGTCACCTGTTTGAACAACATGATTAGATACCTTATTTCCAAATCAGTCATCAAGGCTATATTACCACTCAGGTGATTGCTACACCCTGAATCAATGTAGAAGACTCTTTGATCTTCATTCTGCCTTTCACAAGTTGCATTCATTATCAATGTTGAATCTTCCTTTTGATCTGAAGCATAATTGTAATAGGTGTTGTTATATTGTTGACTTCGGAAACCTCTACCTGCATTTCTTCCAAAGTAACCCCTACTACCTCTGCCTCTGAAATTACCTCTTTGATTTCTGCCACTTCTTCCTCTTGTATTATAGTTCTGATTATATCCACCATTACTTTGATTATTATGCCAACAATCATTAGCTAAATGATTTGTCTTACCACAAATCCAACAAGCTTTGCCTCCATCTTTGTTGTTTCTGCCTCTTCCTCTACCTTTGCCACCTCCTCTACCTCTTAGGAAGTTGGCTTGACTAGTTGTACCTTCATCTTCACCTGCTTGTTGCTTTCCTTTGTTAGCTTTCTTCTTGTCCTTTGAGTACATTGCATGACCTGTACTTTTGTCACCATCTCCTTTAACATCCTGCTCAAATGTTAGCATATGACCTAGCAACTGATTTAAATCAGCAGTGAAATGATCAAGTGATAATTCTGTAGACAAAATGAATGGCTTCCATTTGTCATCACCTCTCAAACCTGTAAAGATTTGCCTTACCAATTTATCCTCCTCAATGTCTTCATCAACAGCTCCTAAAGCATCTGCAATATCTTTCATTCTTGTCACATAGTCTGAAATGGATTGAGAAGCCTTCTTCTTAAAGGTGGTAAACTCCTCCCATAAGTATGCCTTCCTTGACTTAGTAGTATTCTGGAAATGCTCCTCTAAAGCATTCCAAATATCAGTTGCACTTTCAAGACCTCGAATATGAGGTAACAAGTAATCATTGACTGCCATATATATAATGCTCCTAGCTTGAGCATCTTTCTTCATCCAATTTTTCAAATCTGCTAACTCTTCCCTAGTTGGAACACTAGGATCTCTGAACTGTGGCTTCTCTTCTTCTCCTGTGATGTAAGCTATTAAATCTTTGCTCATAAGATGAGCTTCCATCCTCATTGACCATGCAGGATAGTTTTCCCTATCCAATTTCTCTATCTGTAGAGAATCTCCCATCTTATGTCCACCTGTGTATTGAAATCTTCAAGCTTTATGAATAATATATGTACCTTTACTTCAAATTAGAGTCCTTTTGTCTTTCTTGATGTCGTATGGTCTCTTCCTCACGCTTTGCCTTCAAGCTTTCACCTTTTAGTTCTTCAGTCGTTGAATTTCTTGAATCTGCAGCAGTCGGGATCCTCCTTTCCTTGATTTTGATGTTTCCTGCTCTGATACCACTGATGGAGAGTGTTAATCTCCAAAAGAACAACCTAATCTTGAATTTAGAACACCTCTATATCAAGAGTAAGACAAAACCTTCACCAATTTAAGCTATCAATGACCAAATATCAATTTCTTGACTAAACTGTGAAGAAGGAATTTCTTCAGAAAGTCTGCTGCATAAATCTTGCTCATTGACTGAGTAAATGTGTAAAGTTTTTGATGAAACTTTGCATAAGGTATCGCCTAAAGATTGCGCACCTTCTCCAAGTCGAATTACTTCAAAAGGTTCAGTAGATCTTGAGAAATCTACTTACCAAGTCAGCTATGTCTAAATCTGCACTTCTGAGAAGTCGATTTGGACACCCCTAACTTCTTAACTTTAATTCTCTCAGTATAAAACCCGTTTAAGCAAATGCTTTTAGCCACGAGTAGTTTACCTTCCAACTTAAAGATTAAGTGCTTACTTGCACAAAACTTTACACTGTGGAGTGCGAAATGATCAAATCATTAAGATCAAAATTTGCGCCTGTTTCAGGAACCAGTGAGTACTTTCTCACATGTAAATGTTCCTACACACAATTCTCTTAGCCTGATCACAATTAGACTCTCAAACTCTAGCCATAGATTGATTAACTATGGAATTAGATATCTCCAAAAGGAATTCACAAAAGATCTATCACACAGGGAGAAAACACAGAAACATCGGGCGCAATTTTTCCTTCTATTTCTCAGAAGTTTACAACTGAGTGAGGATAGAGAGTTCAACTCACTTCACACATGTCTAATAACATTTTCTACTACTCAATACACTAATCTCATGATCTCCTATTGTCTCTCCTTGTCTTCTCTCCTTGCCCCAACATTTTCAAAAGTATTTATAGGCAATTATGTACAGACTTATATCAAAGCATAAGTAACCTATGTCTTAACTAATGTACATATGTGTACATGTCTTCCACTCTGTGAATGTATCCATCTTCTTTGCTTCAAAACTTGATCTCATCTCCATCCTTTGTCCTTCAAATCTTCAATTGGTGATTGGTCTGCACCAACATCTATCTATCCATCTATCCATCCATCTATCTATGTATCTATCTATCTATCTATCTATCTATCTATCTATCTATCTATCTATCTATCTATCTATCTATCTATCTATCTATCTATCTATCTATCTATCTATGTATCTATCTATCTATCTATCTATCTATCTATCTATCTATCTATCTATCTATCTATCTATCTATCTATCTATCTATCTATCTATCTATCTATCTATCTATCTATCTATCTATCTATCTACCTACCTACCTACCTATCTATCCATCTATCTATCTATCTATCTATCTATCTATCTATCTATCTATCTATCTATCTATCTATCTATCTATCTATCTATCTATCTATCTATCTATCTATCTATCTATCTATCTATCTATCTATCTATCTATCTATCTATCTATCTATCTGTCTGTCTATCATTCTATCTATCTATCCTTCCATCTATCAATCTATCGATCTATCTATCAATCGATCTATCTATCTATCTATCTATCTATCTATCTATCTATCTATCTATGTATCTATCTATCTATCTATCTATCTATCTATCTATCTATCTATCTATCTATGTATCTATCTATCTATCTATCTATCTATCTATCTATCTATCTATCTATCTATCTATCTATCTATCTATCTATCTATCTATCTATCTACCTATCTATCTATCTATCTATCTATCTATCTATCTATCTATCTATCTATCTATCTATCTATCTATCTATCTATCTATCTATCTATCTATCTATCTATCTGTCTGTCTGTCTGTCTGTCTATCTATCTATCTATCTATCTATCTATCTATCTATCTATCTATCTATCTATCTATCTATCTATCTATCTATTTGTCAATCTGTCTATTTGTCAATTTTTCTATCTGTCTATCTGTCTTTCTATCTATCTATCTATCTATCTATCTATCTATCTATCTATCTATCTATCTATCTATCTATCTATCTATCTATCTATCTATCTATCTATTTATCTATCTATCTATCTATCTATCTATCTATCTATCTATCTGTCTATCTATCTATCTATCTCTCTGTCTATCTGTCTGTCTGTTTGTCTATCTATCTATCTATCTATCTATCTATCTTGTTGGAGTTTATTGATCTCCAAAGTACAGCTAGAAGTAGGTGAAACCCAACAGGACCTAGTTGACTTTTTCACAAACTTATATGCACAGACCAATTTTCTTGCAGAGCAAATTTCTCTTTACTCACTTCGAATTTTCCAAAACTGTTTCACACACATAAACTAGACTCTAAGAGCTTTCCAACAAGATATAGAACAACTCAAATGGATATTTACACAATGAGCTATGACCTCTGCAATATGCAGCTTTAATGGAGACCTTGAAACAGAGATGAACCTGAGGACACATATCACTTGCAGAGACTACTGCTCTTAACTCACAACTCCAATGACTTTGAGACTTTCCAGAATACAAGTAGACTTAAAGAGCTTTCTAACAAGCCAAAGAACACATGATTTGGATACATACACAAGGAGATATGACCTCTGCAAGTTTGAGGTTTAATGGAGACCTTCAGCAGGGATAAAAAACAGAGAACACACACTACTTGCAGAGAGTATTGCTCTCAGCTCACAAATTCAATGATTATGAAAATTTACAGAAAGAACGTAGACAGTAAGAGCTTTCCAATGAGCTATCAAACATGTAATTTGGATATATAATGAGGGAGATACAAGCTCTGCAATCTCTGCATACAAAACTACAGCAGTGTAGAGATACACATATGACTCTCTTGGACATCCCACAAGATCACGACTTTTCTCCTCTTTTTATAGCATGGGAAACTAATCTAAAACCTTCCTAATACATCTAAATTCATGGTAGACACTTGGATGGAGGTATTACATGACTCAAGTGCTCAAATAAGCAAAGTATTGATGGACTTTGAGAACTAGCCACATCGACCTTCCACTAGGACACCACTGAAGCTCCCTTGTGACTCACTAATTTGACTCACCATGTTCTAGAACTCACGTGGTATTTTTGCTACATTTTATGAATAATATGAGCCTTCTTGAAGTATTTGAAGACTTTCCAAAGGTATTTACATAATTTGAAACTTGTACCCTACATAAAACAAATGTTCGCAACATTCTCCCCCTCAAGTTTCAAAGGGTATTCCCTTCATGCCAAGAATATAGTCGAATCTTTGAAGCTTTGGTCCATCCAAGGATTTGGTGAAGATATTTGCAACTTGGTCCTTTGTTCCAACAAAAGTAACCTGCACTTCATTGTTCATGGCCTTCTCTCGAACATAATGATAGTGAACCTCTATATGCTTTGTTCTAGCATGAAAAATAGGATTTGAGGTCATATGAATGCTGCTCAAGTTATCCCCATATATCAGTGGTACATCAACCTGCACATTCAAGTCATGAAACAACTTTTTAAACCACATAACCTCAGTATTAGCCAATGCTAAACCTCTATACTCAGCCTCTGTAGAAGATAAAGCAACTGTAGATTGTTTCTTTGAACTCCATGTTAATATCTTGTTTCCTGCTATTACCACATATCCACTTGTGGATCTTCTGTCATCTTTGCTTCCAGCCCAATCTGCATCACTAAAGACTTTAAGAGTTAGATCAGCATCATGACTATAAAATAATCCTTCATTCATGGTACCTTTCAAATACCTAAGCACTCTTTTCGCTTCATGCATATGAGGTACTCTAGGTTCATGCATAAACTGTGACAATACTCCCACTGCATAACATATATCAGGTCTAGTTTTTGTTGCATAAATCAAAGATCCTACCATGGATCTATATACATTCATATCATGCAACTCATCACCTTCCTTTGCACTTAGCTTTACATTACATTCCATTGGAGTAGAAACAAATTTTCATTCCTGCATACCAAACCTTTTCAGCATATCACATATATACTTTCTTTGTATCAACCACATACCTTCATCGCTATACACAATTTCAATCCCAAGAAAGTATCTGAGCAAACCAAGATCTGAAATTTTAAATTCCTTTCCCAAATTACCTTTTATCTCATCAATTGCTTTTGCATCATTCCCTATAATCAACAAGTCATCCACATAAATGCATACATAGACACACATGCCATCTACATGTTTTACATAAAGTGAAGGATCAGCATGACTCGCTGTGTATCCTTGCAGCATAAGATACTTTACCAACCTTGCATTCCATGCCCTTGGTGCCTGCTTAAGACCATACAATGCCTTCTTTAACCTGCATACATGATTAGGACATTTTGCATCCACATAACCATCTGGTTGTGACATATACACTTCTTCATTTAACTCACCATTAAGAAAGGCATTCTTTATATCGAGTTGATATATATTCCACCTTTTACTTGTAGCTAAAGCCAACAAAGTTCTCACCGTTGCCATATTTGCTACTGGACTAAATGTTTCCTCATAGTCCACACCTTGAGTTTGATTATATCCTTTTGCTACAAGTCTAGCCTTATATCTAGACACACTACCATCACTATTTCTTTTAATCTTAAAAACCCACTTGCAACCAATTACCTTTTGCTTTGGTGTACTTGGAACTAAATTCCAAGTCTTGTTATCCTGTAGTGCTTCCATTTCTTCTCTCATTGCTTTCTCCCACTTTTCATCTCCTTTGGCCTCATCATAACATGTGGGTTCATTTTCCTGCTCAACTTTTGTCATAAAAGCATAATGAGTATTCATGAAAGATTCATAAGTATACCTTTGAGGTTGCTTACTTACTCTTGAAGTTCTTCTTACCTCCAATGTAGATGCTCTTCCTTTCTTATTAGGAACCTTTGATGATTCTCCATACTCACATACATCACTAATTTCCTCTCCTTCATCATTAACTTCAACAAGTTTGAGTTTACCTTTACTTTTAACACTTGGAGGTGACTCTTGCCTTAATCTTCCATTGAAAGGTGATCCTCTTTCTTCATCTAAACCACTCCTTTCATCATTTAAACTTCCTGATGGCTGAACTATGCATTCATCTCCTTCAACCACACCTTCTTCATTTTCATCCATGACCTGCAAACAATTCTTATCTGCATACCATGAAAGTGATTCATCAAAGTTTACATCTCTTGACACAACAACCTTATTGGTATGAGGATTATAGCATCTATATCCTCTTTGAGTATCTACATAACCAATAAATATACATTTTTTTGATTTCGCATCAAGTTTAGATCTCACCTCACTAGGTATATGTACATAACATACACAACCAAATACTTTCAAATGACTTACACTTGGTTTCCTTCCATGCCATACCTCATATGGTGTCAAATGATGAACTCCAGCAGTCGGAACTCTATTCATAATGTAAACACTTGTGCTAACAGCTTCAACCCAAAAATAATTAGGCAAACACATATCATTAAGCATGCTTCTAGATGCTTCTGCTATGATTCTGTTTCTTCTTTCTGCGACTCCATTTTGTTGTGGAGTATACCTGCATGTAACTTCTCTTTTGATACCTTCATCATACAAAAAATCAGTAAAAGCTTGAGAGAAATACTCTCCTCCTCCATCGGATCTTAGCTTCTCAATATACCTTCCTGTTTGCTTTTCGACATATGATTTGAACTTCTTGAAACAATCAAAGACCTCACTCTTATGTTTAATAAAATACACAAATGTCATTCTACTATGATCGTCAATGAATGATCCATAGTACTTATTACCAACCAAGGATGCCTCTTTAGTAGGTCCCCACACATCTGTGTGTATGAGATCTAGCAAACCATCACTTACATAGCTTGAATGCTTGAAAGGTTGTCTACTCTGCTTACCCATTTGACATGCTTCACAAAGATGCACCATATGTTGCTTAGTAAGATCAGGTAATCCTTCAACAATCCTCTTCTTTGATAGCTCCTTTAACCTGTGTACATTCATGTGTCCAATCCTTTTGTGCCATAGATCAAGCTCTGCTATTCGATGCATACCATAAGAGAAATAGTTTGTATGATTTGGGTTTACCTTGAATGTAAACAATCTACCTTGTTTTTGACCTCTAGCAATTAACCTCCTTTGCTTTGGATCCTCAATGAAGCAACCTGCATGATTAAATCTCACTTGTAGACCTTTTTCTACCATTTGACCAACCGACATCAAATTCTTAGTGATCGTTGGCACATAAAGTACATCCTTCAAGCAATTTTTCTTGCTCTTGTCCTGCATAACAACATCTCCAACCTGCATAATCTTATGTGTTGTATCATCTCCTGTTTCAACATGACCTTTACATGACGGATTATGCATATTAGAAAACCATGAAGCATCATGAGACATGTGATTAGAACAACCACTATCTACATACCATACATCGCTATTGCAATTCATCTTAGTTTCTACATTCATCATAAGAAGAGAATCATAATCATCACTTTTACCTTCAACTGCATAATTTCCTTGTTGTTTACCTCTTCTTGAATAGCCTCCTCTTTGATTACCACCTTGATTATTTTCATTTTGATAACAATCTTTGGCATAGTGTCCATACCTTCCACATATATAGCAATTATTCTTATTATCTTCACTCCTTTGTCTTTGGTTGTAGTTGTAGTAGCCTCTCGTACCTCTAGCGCTTGATCTTCCTCTTCCTCTTGTGTTGAAGAAGCCACTTGAAGTCCTTTGATCATCGCTCCTTCTTCCTCGACCTCTATTTGAACCTCTTCCACCTCTGTTTCCACCTCTTGATGATCCTACATAAAGAGCTTGTCCTTGAGATCCTTTTTGATTTGAAGTAGAACCATTTAGATTCATCTCCTCCGTGACCATGAGGGCAATAAGTTGATCAAAATCTGGTAATTCTCCTCTGACATAAACTGAAGTAATGAAGGGTTTCCATCTCTCATCATCTTTGAGTCCGTTGAGAGTATGTGCAACCAAGTCGTCGTCCTCCACATGAGCTTGAATTGATCCTAGTTGATCTGCAATCTCTTTAACTTTCAATATGTAATCATTGACCGATGTCCTTGTATCTTTCTTTATGTTATTCAACTCATTTTTGAGTTGAATCTTCCTTGCTCTTGTACCTGTAGCATACAACCTTTCCAATGCAAGCCAAACATCTCTACTTGTGTCTAGATCTTGTATGTGTCCTACCATTGAATCTTGAATATTTTGTGATAAAATGAATATAAACCTTTTGTCTCTCTCATTCCAAAGTCTAAACTCCCTCAATTGTTGCTGATTTGGGTCCTCTGGTAATGTGGGTTTGATATCTGTGCCGTCAATCAAACCATACAAGCCTCTACCTTGCAAGTATGCTGTGATTCTAAACTTCCATGCTTGATAATTGGTCTTATCAAGCTTCTCTATTTGTGCATGTTGGTCTCCCATAGTACAAATGCTAAGCTTCCTCCTTTAAGCCTCCTTTCCAATGTGTGTGATGAGAAGAAATATAATATTTACCTTGTAAATGAGGTATGTGGACCTTTCTTTGCTTGGATGTTGCTTCAGATGCCTCCTTGCAATCTTCTTCTACCTTTGTGTAGTGTTGATGATGAACTGCTTCTTTGATAGCTTCAAATTCTTCGTCAAGGTATGATAACCTTCTCCAAGCCTCCAAGTACTTGCTCTGATACCAATGTTGGAGTTTATTGATCTCCAAAGTACAGCTAGAAGTAGGTGAAACCCAACAGGACCTAGTTGACTTTTTCACAAACTTGTATGCACAGACCAATTTTCTTGCAGAGCAAATTTCTCTTTACTCACTTGGAATTTTCCAAAACTGTTTCACACACATAAACTAGACTCTAAGAGCTTTCCAACAAGATATATAAAACCTCAAATGGATAAATACACAATGAGCTATGACCTCTGCAATATGCAGCTTTAATGGAGACCTTGAAACAGAGATGAACCTGAGGACACATATCACTTGCAGGGACTACTGCTCTTAACTCACAACTCCAATGACTTTGAAACTTTCCAGAATACAAGTAGACTTAAAGAGCTTTCTAACACGCCAAAGAACACATGATTTGGATACATACACAAGGAGATATGACCTCTGCAAGTTTGAGGTTTAATGGAGACCTTCAGCAGGGATAAAAAATAGAGAACACACACTACTTGCAGAGA
>CM035435.1:115518049-115550549 GCA_020310875.1 Ceratopteris richardii
CTATCTATCTATCTATCTATCTATCTATCTATCTATCTATCTATCTATCTATCTATCTATCTATCTATCTATCTATCTATCTATCTATCTATCTATTCATCTATCTATCTATCTATCTATCTATCTATCTATCTATCTATCTATCTATCTATCTATCTATCTATCTATCTATTTATTAATTTATCTATCTATCTATCTATCTATGTATGTATGTATGTATCTATCTATCTATCTATCTATCTATCTATCTATCTATCTATCTATCTATCTATCTATCTATCTATCTATCTATCTATCTATCTATCTATCTATCTATCTATCTATCTATCTATCTATCTATCTATCTATCTATCTATCTATCTATCTATCTATCTATCTATCTATCTATCTATCTATCTATCTATCTATCGACCTATCTGTCTATTTATCTATCTATCTATCTATCCATCCATCTATCTATCCATCTATTTATCCATCTTAATGTCAATCGGGGAAGACGTGAGGATGGTATGAAGACCTCGAACAAGTGATGGAACAAGTGTGTGAGTGAGAAGCACACTAACATGCACACACATACACACACACACGTGCACACAAGGCAAGAATAAGGAGAGAGACAATGGAGTTCTTTAGATTTTTCAAAAATGCTTTTACAAGTTCAATTCTAGAACAAGCTAACCTCAAAAATGAGCTCTCTAGCTCTTTTTATAGTTTTTGACTAGTTTTTGGCCCTGTCTAGACCTAGTGCGTGGCCTAGTTAAAAATTGGGTTCTAGGGCCTGTTTGAGGGTTCAAACAAAGTCTAAAAATCATGAAAATCGGTAGGATGATACTTGTAATACTCCGCAAGCTTGAGGACTCCTCAGCTTGCACAAAATGGAGTTACAAAAAGGTGAAATGGTATTTACAATGATTTTTAGTGATGAGAATCACTGTTATGAATATATTGATTTGGAAAAATTTGAATGGCCTACTTGGCAGATCTTCGTTGACTACTTTGTCTGCTTGTGCCTTCTCTCCGCTCTAGTTCCCTTCTTTTGCTTCCTTGTCTTGCGATTCGTTGGGTGCTTTGACGGCTGCCAACACCCCCCCCCCTCTCTCGCGTCTGTCGTCTCTGACAGACCCTTGTTTGGCTGAGCGTTTGACATAGAATTCAACCACGTTTGAAGCTAGGTGGTGTTCTTCCAGCTGCAGCCCTCGTGCTAAGTCTGTTAGGAGGCCTCCCAATCCACTAGTCCTGGAACGTCCAGATGTGGCACACGCAGTTGTTCTGAATGTAATGTTTGCTCCATTGCAAAGAGGTGGAGTAGATGGGAGGGTTTGGGAACAAAGACTTCAGAGTGGTATTCCCCGAATCTCATAATGAACATCTCTTCAAATGTTTGCTTGTAGCAAGCAGGGAGGTATTTAATACGTGCATGCCATGCATATATCACTTGGATGGAGGGAGTTGTACTCATATCGTAGACCAAGTCAAGGTTACATGCTGTGAATCCGACACCTGAGAAATGTGGATCTTTAATATTTTTGAAGGTTTAGAAGGTTACCAGTATCAACTCGAATATCTTTATGCACATCTGAGCCATTACATCTGGGATGTTTCGCATTCTGACTCCCTAGTGGCGGATGGTAGAGAGCATGAAGCCCACCGTAGCTTGTCCCCGTGATGGTGCCAGGTATACGTAATTGAGCCACTTTAAACAACCTTTGACATTCTTCACATTGATGGAAAACTCAGGCCATGTGCGTCTTCTGAGTATGGGAGCATAACAGGGATTATACTTAATGAATAATGGCATGTTATTCCAAGTTCGAACCATCTCTAGGTAAGTTTCTAAGAGTCATAGCCTCCAGGTAGGTTGATGAATTGCTCCTTGTTTGGCGCTCTCAGGGATATCATCAAGGCCGAATTGTGTGGCAAAGGTTGGAGCCTTGCCACACCATCGTTGAATTTTAGTGTTGTAATCTGCCAAGAGTACACAATACGGCACATACTGATCATTGTTGGTGCCTATCCATCTGTGATGAGACATATTTCGGAAATATTCTGATTTGATAATGGTGTCCTCAATCTTGTTCATAGACTCAATCTGGACCATGACTCGCTCATCATGTGTATTGGCCGTTTTTTCGAGTTTCTGCATCCATTCTGGGGCTTCTACCTCTAGTGTGTCCAATCCCTCAGAGGTTTGTTGGCCATGCGGCATTGGCATAGGAACATATGGCTCTTCATATGATTCATCCACTTCTATGGGTACCAATTCTTTTGGTTCTGGCTCGATGATTGGGGAGGGTTCTCTTTCATATTGGAGTATCTTGCTTTGCAACTCCGCGACCTGTTCTCTCAGTGCATTTACCTCTTCTGTAGTGGTGGCAGAATCGGTGATCTTGGGTTGGGCTTCCTTCATCGTTAGCTGTTGATAGAGAGTATCCCGTTCTTTGCCCAACTCATCATGCGCTTCTAGTAGATCCGCATAGCTTTCTAGAATTGTCTTCATAGTCTCAGATGGAATAGCTTTGAATCTTTTAGGGTCGATCTACTGGGGGGAACCCTCTATGGCTGCCTCTAAATTTTCTTTGTTCTGCCTTTGCAAGCGCTTGTTCTTTGCAAGGGCAGTGACCACAGCTTTTAACATGTTCTGACTGATAAAGTTCTCATAGAGCTATTAGTTTTTTAACTTCGTTGGAATCGGATGGCTGGGAGCTTCCAAAAGGTTCTGGTGAGCATGCTCAAGTGTAGTGTAGCATTGATTTCGGTCATTATTTTCTACTTCCAAAGCTGCAAGCCTCTTCTATAGTTGCTCATGATCCCTAGTTATTTGACGATGTCGATCTTCCAAGGTTTGGTATTCTGTCTGCAATTGATGTACACACTGATGTAATGTAGAAAACATGTTATTTACATTTATGAATGCAGGGAAGGTGGAGGATGCAGGGGGAATGGGGAGGGGGAAAGGGATAGTGAATGAAGTGGACACAAGAGGTGATTTGGGTGGAGGGGGTATGGGAGATGGTGGTAGAGAGGGGGGAGGGAGTGGTGGTGTGGCTGGTGATGTTTCCATGGTGTCAAAAGTGTGTGTTAATGTGTAGATGGGGACCATGGGTGGGGTGGATGTGATGTTCATGAATATTGTTGTAAAAGTGGGCATTGTGATCCCCCCAAATTGGGTGCCTTGTGAGATAGGAATCCCCATAACATACATGGTGAGTGTTGAAGTTGGGGTGGTAGTGTCATGTGGTGAGGTGAAATGTGTAGTGAGAGGTGGTGAAGGTGGTGATGGTGGTGCCTCGTGGTGTTCCTCTGTCTGTGTAGTGTCTCCTGGTGCCGATACTTCTATGTGGATTTGCTTTTTAGAGCAAAAAGGACGGGTTGGCACTCATTTCTCAAAGCAATGAACATAAGCCATAGCCGAATGAATGGCCTCATCCAGGCCCAAGGCATCCACGTGCAGGTTCATGGACTCAATGAATTGTTCATCAACGCCTTCCTCTCCTAACATTTGGCTCATTAGCAACTTCCCTGTTTTGAGCGACAGTTTGTGATGTTCCTGGACTCGCTTCATGGTTTCATAAAATCTTTTTATTTGTGTCGAATAGGCTGGAGCACTCGCTAGTTCTGAAGTTTCTTCATATTCTTGATCATGTTCCTCGTCTGCTTCCTCTTCAGTCTCTTCTTCATCTTCCTCTACTTCTACTACTTTCGGTTGGGTTGGGGCTGAAGTTGTTGTAGTAGGTTGTGGTCCTTGGGTCTGCTTTGCTTCCATCACGAGGTTAGATTCATTGATTATCCTAGCGATTTCTTCGTCAATGAGATCATCCAGGGTGTAGCCCTGTGGAAACTCCAGGTCAAAGGAAATCGGAGGGAAAACTAAATTAGGTCCTTTTGCACTCTGTCTGGGTAAGCGAATTGTAAACGGACGAACATGTCGCGTTTGTGGAGGTTTCACCTCTGGTGTGGTGGTGGCTCCCCTTGCTTGGGCACACGATAATTGGACAGAGCCTCTCATTTTCTTAGATGGGGGTCCTGCTGTTGATAGCCGTCTCTCGAATTCCTGAGCTCTGGACCACACTAGTGCCCTTTGAATAGGCATGTCATAAGCTAAGCACCTGTAAATTATTTTTGTCAGCGCACAACACCCATGAAGCACGTTCTTCTGTTTCTTATTCCATTGTTGATGTGCTAGGTGGATTTGATCTATGATCCAGTGTGGTAAATTGATTGTGAGATCCTCTGTCTCCGCCATGTACAAGCTAAACCAGATTCTTTCTGGTGGCATCATGAAGCGTTCTTGGGTGGGGAAGGCAAAGTGTTGCATGATCGTTCGTAGGTGGAGTGCGATGGTAGGTGTCATAGCAACCATATCCTTTAACTTGCTAAGATCTTTGTGTTTCATTCTTCCAGGGATCAATGTTTCCTTCTCTGTGGGAATGTGCATGCCATGCATATCCAAGGCCTCCCGTACTAGGTTGAGGGTAAGCTTGAATCTCTTTAGTTCATGGCTAGGCGTCAATGAGGGAAGCACAAAGGTGCTATCGCCTCCCTTGGCTTTGCTCGGGGTGATGGTACTGATCAAATAGGAGCAACACAAGAAGTCTGGCTTAGGTAGGAGTGCCCAAAAGTAGCTATCCAAGCCTGCTTTGGTCCATACAGATCGCATTACTTCTGCATTCTGGTACTTCTCGAATTCACGGGTGAAGAAATGGTATCTTCCCCATTTTCCATTAAACTCAATTTCTGCCTCCAAAAAGTAGGTGCCTTCTCCCAATGGTCCTACGACATCACTGAACCAATGTGCGTGTTTCCCCACTTGAAGTGTGTCCCTACAGAGGGTCCCGAATGAGAAGTACATGCATAGCTCTAAGTTCTTGAGGCCTCTCGGTGAGTTGTGGTTCGAGGAGGAGGGTTTCAATGTCCACAATTTGGGCGCTGGACCCGGCCTGGGAACTGGTACCTCCTACTTCTCCCATGTTACTTCTTGTTTGTTGGTTCTGTGAGAATATAGAAGCATATGTTAACATTGTAATTGACAAGATAGAACAATTTTTGTCCCCGTTACAACATTCACATGAGGTTAGTGGGTAAGTGAGTGCTCGGTGATTGTGTGTAGTTAGTGAATGAATTATCCTATGAGCTCAATGGAAAGATGTAGTGTGAAAATGATGCAGTTAGTAGGTGGAGATGAATTTACAAATGGGGGGGGGGGGGTTATTACAAGCTTTAGGCTACCAAACACAGTGGATTGCTTTTGGTTTTGATTTTGTGGAGACTCTGGAGGGCTTTATAGAGAGTCTACTTGGAAGTGAGCTTTTTAGGGACTCATTTACAAGTGATTCTGCTCGTGCTCATATGCGAATATGTGTTTGTGCATGTTGAATAAGAGTGGGTATCAGCTGTTCGAGTGAGTGAACCATGTTGTACATGGTGTGGTCTGTGTGTAGCTATTTGAGCCCGCAAGCAAGCCTTAGGCACCCAAATTTTTTTGGATTGTGGGTCAGCCTTCATTGACTTTTTGGGTACCCAGATAGGCTTCACTTTAGTGGAGGACTTTTTGAAAGACTTCTTATTAGTGTCCTATTGTTGCCCATGAATATGAAGCTGAGACAGTGGTTGCGATTGGACCGCAATAGGTTGATCATCTTTTTGTACCCACACTTGTTTTGGTGATTGAGACACCGTGCTTCGTATTTTCTTTTGGCTTTGAGCATAAGTCGTCTGCTTCTTCTGCATTTGATCTGCCTTTGGTTGCTGCATCCCTGTGGCTTTTGGAAAAGAAGGGAGTTCCGTCGTATCCTTGACTTCTTTGTTGAGACAATCATCCCTCTGCATCACATAGTTTTGGACAAGAATAGCATCTTCATCTTCATGTGTACCCCTAGAAGGACGAGGAGTTTGTGCCTTTCCTAGTTCCTTGAGTGCTTCATTCTCTAATTCAAGTGTAATGCGGTTCTGATTTACCCAGACCTGAAGAAGTCCACTTCTTAGGTTTAGGTTGACTGCATGATCATAGATCCAGTCTTGACCCAAGACAAGAGGTTCAGTGAGATCCTCATCTTGACATGCTAGTACCTTAACTGTCATCAGAACATCTCGAATGTAGAGGGGAAGTTCCACCTCGCCCATGCAAGGGGTTTCCACACCTCCCAATCCTATGAGGTATGCTTCCATAGGATTGACATTTAATTTCAATTCTCGACAGTAAGAAATTTTAACAGCACTAGTGGCTGCACTTGAGTCAATCAAGGCTCTTACAGTTCTTGCAGCCTGTCCTTGTCCTATCTCTAAGGTTACAAAAGGACATCAATCAATTATTATATGAGAGCTAATACCTGAAACTTCACACATAGCCATATGGTACCCTGGATCTGCATATGCCTCTGTCCTAGGCTGATCTCTACCTTTTCTTCTCAGTTTCATTCTTCGGATGTGTTCCAAGGCTTCTGCCTATGCCTCTTCTCGAATTCTCTTTTCCTCTTCTTTACGTGTCTTTGCCGTATTGAGTCGATTTAACATCTCCTCCGTGAGGGGTTCCTGGTATAATTTGACTCTGCATCTGCTAATGTAACTAGGGAGAACATCGCCTTCTGGAGTAGCTAGTTGAACAGCTCCACTCGTTGAGATCCTATTGATAATCATTGGTCCATAGCCTCTCTTTTCTAATTTCCGTGCATGTTGTTTCAAGGTGTAGACGAGGACTAGGTCTCCTGCTTTTAAGCCCTTATCCTTCACGTGTGCGTCAAAATATGCTTTCTGTCTTTTCTTGGCTGCATAAATTCCTGCTGCTCCTCTTAATCTTGTTTCACCTAATCGTTCCACGTCAAATATTCTAGATGAGAGCTCATGTCCTGTCCACTCGTGCTCCTGTGCTACTCTCAATGTTGGTATCAAGAAGTCCAATGGTAGCACTGCATTTTGGCCAAATACCATTTGAAAGGGAGTGGCTTGGAGTACCTTTTCATAGGCCACTCTGTATGCCCAAACAACATGGTGTAGTTGCTTGTCCCAATCAGAGCGTTTATTATTCACTAGTTTTGTCAATACATTGCATAGAATCTTATTTGTGCTTTTGGCTTGCCCATTAGCTTGTGGATGATAAGGGGCAGACTTCTTATGTACTACCAAGAATTCTTGGAGAAGATTTTCAATGACTTCATTCAAGAAGTGAGTGCCTCTATCACTTACTAGCTCTATAGGTAGC
Source organism: Ceratopteris richardii (assembly GCA_020310875.1). Classification (NCBI taxonomy): domain Eukaryota; kingdom Viridiplantae; phylum Streptophyta; class Polypodiopsida; order Polypodiales; family Pteridaceae; genus Ceratopteris; species Ceratopteris richardii. Next base: position 115,525,245 of record CM035435.1, read on the forward strand.
CCGTATCTAGTGAACACATTCTCAAATAAGAACTTAGCTGTCGTTTGAGCATCGTTCTTCGTGGTGGCCTTTACCTCTACCCACTTGGTTAGATAGTCTGTGGCCACAATGATATATTCAGCATGTGAACCCTTAGCTGGGGGATTAATAGGACCAACAATGTCTATTCCCCACTTAGAGAATGCACATCCACCCATCATAGGTTTCAATGGCATCTCATCCTTACGTATAGGATACTGGGTTCGCTGACAAACATCGCACCTCTTCACATAGGTATGTGCATCCATGTGAAGTGTTGGCCACCAAAGACCTGCAAATAGTACAACCTTGATCACCCGATCTGGTCCAAAATGTCCTCCTGCTACACCCTGGTGAGCAGTTTCCAATATCTTGAGGTATTCACTCTCATGGACACATAATCTGAGATAACCATCTTTACCACGCTTGTATAGATTATCACCAATGAGTGAGTAATCTAGGGCTTCTTGTTCTAAACTTTTTTTCCTAGCCAATGTCATGTCTTGAGGGAATGTTTTCGTCCTCAAAAAGGCTACTAGTGGTTCATTCCAATCTGGTACTAAAGACACTTGGTAAAGAGTCACGTGCTCCATAGGCGGTCTACTACGATAGACTGGGCATTCCTTACACCACTTATGGACATCTGCTTCCATAGTTGGCCAATGCACTCCGAGTCTCCTTAGCGTCTGTAGGGTTTCTTGAGTAATGTTGCTCTAATGCACCTACATGTGCTAATTGAAACCATTTTGCGTACTCATCCTCTTCCATGCAACAGGCTAATATTCCTTGATCGGAATGCTTGTACATACTCCCTGCCATGATATGGTACTTCTGGGCTTTTACTATCTCCCTATCCTGTGTGTTTATTACTGGGTGGTTAGGCCCGTATGTCAATACTGGCACTAATGGCTTAGCCCACTGAGGTACCACTTCCAAATTAAACAAGTAAGCATCAGGAAGATCATCTTATACTCCTTGTGGGGCCTCTCCAGATGTGAGCCTAGAGAGGTGGTCTGCTCTCAAATGAGTTTTGCCTTTCCTCACCACAACCTCAAAGTCGTATTCCATTAGTAAGAGGAACCATCTTACTAATCTACCTGCATTGCATGGCTTGTTTACCAAGTATAACAGTGCCTAATGATCAGTAAAAAAATTAAACTTATTTGCAAGAAAATAGTGTCTAAACTTTTTAACTGCATATACCATGCCTAATCCTTCTCGTTGAGTGGTGGTATAGTTTGTTCAGCTACATTCAATTGTCTACTAGCATAGACAATTGGAAGATCCATATTACCTTCACCCGTTGGTTGTGCAAGCACACATCCAATGGCATAATTGGATGCATCCACATGAACATGAAAGGGCTTATTCCAATCTAGTGTGGTCAAGATTATTGCTAAACATAATCGTCATTTAAGCTCATTGAAGGAATTCTCACATTCCTCAGTCCACTCAAAATTGGTCAAAAGTCCATACAGAGGCTTTGCAATGATGGCATACATGTGTATGAAGCATCGGTAATAACCACAATGCCCCATGAAAGCTTGCACTTCCTTGACATTCTTTGGCCTAGGTAGCTCTACTATAGCTTTTACTTTCTCCTCATCCTTGGATATGCCATTCTTTGACACTATGTGTCCTAGAATCTTGCCTTGCCTGACCATGAAAACACACTTTTCTGGGTTCAAGCAGACTTGTTATTTCTACATTTTGTCCAAGATTTTCTTGAGTTCAGGTATATGTGTTTGTCTAATGTTGGAATGAGCACAAAGATCATCAACATAGACTTCTAAATTCTTTCTCAAGAACTCTTTAAACCCATGGCACATCAGCCTCTGAAAAGTGGCTGGTGCGTTGGTGAGGCCAAATGGCATTACCCGAAAGGCGAATATGCCCCATTCTATGGCAAAAGCTGTCTTATGCTGATCTTCTGGAGCAATGGCTACCTGATTGTAAGCTGAGAATCCATCAAGGAAGTTGTACACTTCCTTGCCCGCTACTCTTTCTAATAGATGCAGTTATCTCAAACAATGGCTGCATTAACCTTCTTCAAGTTAATGCACACACGTAACTTTCCATTCTTTTTGGGCACAACTACAATGGGGGATACCCACTCAGTGTGCTCAATTTCATAGATGAATCCAGCTTCAACCAGGCGATCTATCTCTTCTTTGATCTTGGCAACATAATTATCATTGTATGTGTATGGATTTTGTTTAGAGGGTGTGGCATCCAAGGTCATGGGGATAGTGTGTGAGCATATGTCGGGATCTACTCCTTTCAGGTCCTTGTAGCTCCAACTGAATACATCTCTGTACTCTCGTAGCAAGACTATCAACTCCTGCTCTTCTTCTTCTATCAACTCATGCCCTATGTAGGCGCATCTTTCTTCTCCTTCTTCTATGGCGACAACTATTTTCTTGGTGGTTTCTTTGTTATCATAGGCTTCCCCTAACTGCGCCTCTCATTTTGGCATTCTTATCATGACTCTTCTATCATCTATTTCATACTTCTTAAAGTTTATAGGGACCTCAAACAAAGATTCTTCCTCTTCTGGTGTGACTTCTCTCTTCTTCCGTTTCTTGCCTTCACTCTTGGTGGTCACTTGTGTGGTTAACCTTACATCATTTGTGAACTCTCCATGTCTCTGAGGGTGAACTTCTTTTTCATGGAAGTATTCTTCATCTGATGCAAAGGGTTGGTCCATAATGATTGACTCTAAATCAGAGTCACTTGCATCCTCAAATGCATCAGTGCTAGGTTCACATTCTTCCATATCCGAATCTCCCATGATTGGCTCTATGGAGAAAATTGAAATGTCATAGCCATCCTCATCACAGTGGGGTGTCCATTGTTCTTCATTGATGGCTACATCCATTGTTGCTAAAATTTGTGCCCAGCCGTGAGGTTCAAAGTCTTCATCAGGGAATACTACAGGTGCATAGGCCGGGTCTTGAATTGATCTATGGGTTTCCTTCGCACCTATCTCTCTGGCCTTTTCTCTCTTCTCTTCTTCTACTGCTACTTTACACATCCATAAGTGAGTGTCTTCATGCATCCATGAGGATCCTAATACTATGGAATGCACTGACTCAGTATCATCTTTGGCTCTATGGATGGGGGGCACATCTCGATGGGAGTAATCCTTGAGATTAACTTTGGTCGTGACACCTAAGTGTTGCAAGTACATGGAGTTGCAAGAAACGGATCTCTAGAACGCAAGTTATGGCCTTCACAAGATGACTATGTATAACTACCAAAATTGGAAATTCTTCCTATTATAGTAAAAAGCGCCTGTCTAAAAATGGAATTCGATGCCTAGCATCGACTTGCAACGAGAATTCGATGCCGAGCATCCACTTGGGGTGTTTTTAGCCACTTTTCAGCAGGGATTTGATGCCAGGCATCGACTTCCCGCATAAAACTTCAAGCTTTCAGATACCAAAACAATAGGTGATTTCATGCACACTTAGAATATGACTTATCAACTGGAATTCGATGCCAGACATCAAGTTTCTCCAACAAAGTCATGATTTGCAAACACTTCAGCACTGAATGAAAGAGATAAATGAAAATATGACTTATCAACAGAGATTCAATGCCAGGCATCGAGTTGCTTAGAAAACTTGAACTTTTAAACTCCTCACACAGTAGACAAACATGGAGATGATGGAGAGAGTCTCATACATAGAACTTTACTCAGTTCTTCTCATAGCTATGAAAAACTCAGAAGTTTTATAAATGCTTTCTCACTCAGAGAAGCCCGACTCTATTCAGTCATACAAAATGAACTCCTTCTCACATTCTATCACTCTCCTCCACACCGTGTCAGTCGATACAAACTAACTTATATATTTTTTCTCAATCTCGTGACTTTTTTAAAAAACTTCTAGAACTAAAGTGAACTAACTTTACAAATAAAATACACTTGTGAATTTGTCCCTTAACATAGACATGTGGTTTTCTTCTGAAGCTTTGATCTTCAAATATATGTCCAATTAGTGATTGTTTCTCCAACAGCTCCCCCTCAATCACTAATTGACATTCTCTGTTTCTTCATATCATCTTCTTTCTTTTACTCCTGCCATGCTTTTGAATCTGCTGGCCTTCACACCATCCTAGCTCTTTGTCATTATGTCTGCTATCTGATCCTTTGTATAAATGTACTCCACTTCAATTTCTTTCTCCATTACCTTTTCTTTCAGGAAATGATAATGTATCTCCATATGTTTTGTTCTTGCATGAAATGCTGGATTTGTTGCAAGATAAAGTGAACTCATATTATCTCCATGTATTGTAGGTCTACCTTGATCGATGCCCAAGCTTTTGAACAATGTCTGCATCCATATGACCTCAGCTGCTTCCACAAGTCCTTTGTACTCAGCTTCAATTGATGATAATGCTACTGTATGTTGTTTCTTTGAACACCAACTTACAAGCTTATCACCAATGTATATCGTGTAGCCATGATTTGATCTTCTGTCATCTTGGTTACGTGCGCAGTCTGAGTCACGATAGGCTCTCAACTTCAAATCTGATGTAAAAGGATAATATAATCCTTCCTTTATAGTTCCTTTGATATATCTGAGAACTCTTTGACCTGGAATCCAATGTGGGTCCTTTGGACAATGCATGAATTGTGACAAAACTCCCACTGCATAACTAAGATCAGGTCTTGTTAGTGTAGCATAAATCAAACTACCCACAAGAGATTGATACTTCCTCATATCTTTGTATTCTGCACCATCATATTTACTGAGCTTGTGATTAACTTCAAGTGGAGTTGAAGCTTCTCTGCGATTTTCCATATCAAACTTCTTCAATAGATTCAAAAGATACCTTTCTTGTGATACATATATGCCATGATCTGTATAAGTGACTTCCATTCCAAGAAAGTATGATAACTTTCCTAGGTCACTGATCTTGAACTCTTTCTCAAGTAATCTCTTTACCTCCTTGATTCCTTCATCTGAAGTACCTGTGATTATAATGTCATCTACATAAATACAAATGTAGATGTACCTTCCTCTGTTCTTTTGATGAGTAGACTTTGATCTGCTTTTGAACTTTGATATCCAAGATCATTGAGATACTTCACCAGTCTATAGTTCCATGCTCTTGGAGCTTGCTTCAATCCATAGAGTGCTCTTCTCAGCCTGCAAACAAAATTTGGATACCTGGAATCTATAAACCCTTGAGGTTGTTCCATGTATACCTCATCTGATATGTATCCATTCAAGAATGCATTCTTTAGATCCAATTGACTTAGGGTCCATCCTTTTGAAGCTGCAATAGCAATGATTGTCCTTATAGTTGACATCTTAGCTACAGGACTGAATGTCTCATCATAATCTATGCCATAGGTTTGGGCATAGCCTTTCACCACAAGTCTAGCTTTGTATCTGGCTATACTTCCATCTGCAAGCTTCTTCACTTTATAAACCCATTTATTTCCAATTACTTTCTTACCATTTGGTTTAGGAACAAGTTCACATGTCTTGTTCTCCTCCAGTTAATTGAATTCTTCCTTCATTGCTTCTTCCCATTGTTTCTTACCTTTAGCTTCATCATAGTTCTGAGGTTCTTCATCAACTTTGACCATATATGCATAGTTCTTCTGAGTTATGTAAGAAGTATCATAAGAATACCTTTTTGGTTGCCTTCTAGTCCTACTTGACCTTCTTGGTTCACATTTTTCATAAGTGTCTAGATACACCTCTTCATCAAATATAGGAGCTTCTTCATTCCTTCTTGTTAATCCACTTCTGGATGTACTTGCTTGCATATTGTCTTCATCTCTATTTACTTGCACAGTTGATTTTCCTTTCTCACATCTTCTTACCTCTTCTTCAAATTCTTCAGTTGTGTGACTTTGATCTGCATACCAACTTTTCTGTTCATCAAATGTAACATCTCTAGAAACAAGAAATTGTTTGGTTAGAGGGTTCCATAACCTGTAACCCATCTGCTTTTCATCATAACCAATGAACACATATTTTTCTGCCTTTGGTTCAAGTTTATGTCTTATTTGTGATGGCATATAAGCATATGCAATTGATCCAAACACTCTACAATGATCTAGTGTTGGTTTCTTACCCCACCAAGCTTCATATGGAGTCATTCCATTGAGAGCTGCACATGGTAATCTATTCACAAGATATGTAGCTGTATTTACAGCCTCAGCCCAAAGATAATTTGGACAATTCTTCTCCTTCAGCATAGCTCTAGCAAACTCAATCAAAGTCCTGTTTCTTCTTTCTACTACACCATTTTGTTGTGGTGTATACCTGCAGGTTATTTCTCTCTTAATACTTGCATTCCAAAGATAATCATTGAACTCTTGGGAGAAGTATTCTCCCCCTCCATCAGACCTCAGTCTCTTAAGCTTTTGACCTATGACTCTCTCTGCATATGCATGACAATGCTTGAAAGCTCCAAACACTTTTGATCTTTTCTTCAAAACATATAATGTTATCCATCTTGTAGCATCATCAATGAAAAGAACATAATACCTTGAGCCACTGATAAATCCTTCTTTTATTGGTCCCCATACATCTGTATGAATGAGCTCAAGTACTCCATCATGTTTGAATCCTTTCTTATGAAATGGTAACCTGTGTGCTTTATTTTGACATGCTTCACATTTATAAACCATATGTTGACTTTGCACATTTGGTAGTCCTAGTACAGACTGATTTGCAACCATAGCTTTAATTCCTCTTTCATTGAAATGACCTTATCTCTTATGCCAGAGATCAAGTTCTGTAATCACTCCTTCACCATGTGTGAGCAAAGCTTGACCAATGTTCCCCTTTGCCGCCTTCTGCTCTTTAGGACCTTTCTGCTCTGATACCACTTGTTGATGTATGAAACACCACAAGAAATGAATTAATGTGACATTAGAACACCTCTATGGTCACCATTAACGCATTGCCACTCCAAACTTTGAGAAATGATAGTCTAAACTGAGAACTTTGCTTCTACAGAAATTCCTAGTCACTGAAATGACATACCTTCAGTATTTTGCTAATTGGTCTTAGCAAAAAAACTATTTCTCCAAGATCTTTTGGTCCATGAAAGTAGAAGAAAAGAGCTTTCCAAGATGCTATCATATGCAAGAAACGGATCTCTAGAACTCAAGTTATGGCCTTCACAAGATGACTATGTATAACTGCCAAAATTGGAAATTCTTCTTATTATACTAAAAAGCGCCTGTCTAAAACTGGAATTCAATGCCTAGCATCGACTTGCAACGAGAATTCGATGTCCGGCATTGACTTGGGGTGTTTTTAGCCACTTTTCAGCAGGGATTCGATGCCAGCCATCGACTTTCCGCATAAAACCTGAAGCTTTCAGATACCAAAACAATAGGTGATTTCATGCACACTTAGAATATGACTTATCAACTGGAATTCGATGCCAGGCATCAAGTTGCTCCAACAAAGTCATGATTTGCAAACACTTCAGCACTGAATGAAATAGATAAATGAAAATATGACTTATCAACAGAGATTCGATGCCAGGCATCGGGTTGCTTAGAAAACTTGAACTTTTAAACTCCTCACACAGTAGACAAACATGGAGATGATGGAGAGAGTCTCATACACAGAACTTTACTCAATTCTTCTCATAGCTATGAAAAACTCAGAAGTTTTACAGATGCTTTCTCACTCAGAGAAGCCCAACTCTATTCAGTCATACAAAATGAACTCCTTCTCACATTCTATCACTCTCCTTGACACCGCGTCAATTGATACAAACTTACTTATATATTTTTTCTCAATCTCGTGATTTTTTTAAAAACTTCTAGGACTAAAGTGAACTAACTTTACAAATATAATACACTTGTGAATTTGTCCCTTCACATAGGCATGTGGTTTTCTTTTGAAGCTTTGATCTTCAAATATATGTCCAATTAGTGATTGTTTCTCCAACATTTCCTTCTTCTCCCTCACTCATGTCTCCTATCTTATCCAAGGGTATTTCCGGCACTGTTCTATGAGATCCTTCCTAGAAACGAGGTTTTGCTACTTCTGGCACTTGGTTGGCTACATGCTTCCATAGTTCTTGTCTAACTTTGAGTAGCTCTTCCAAGGTGAGATTGCACTGCATTTTAGTGTTTTTCACTACCTCTGTATTCCTAGGTATGACTGAGTCTTCGTTTCTTACCATGATCGTGGGTGTTCTCATATATGTAGACTTAGCTTCCCATGGGCCTGTGAAATGGGGTAGCTCCTATAAGGAGTTAGACTCGAAGTCTAATCTCTCCTGAGATTGGGTACTTTCCTGCTCTCCATAAATAGAAGGAATGTCTTGTGGGAATTAATCATGTGCATCATCCACAAGTTCAATGGGAGGAGGGACTTCACTTTCTTTAGCCCATTTCTCTTCTTGAATCTCTTTCAAGAACTCTGGTGAAAACCTATTCATAGAAGAAGAGGTGTCTGGCTCAGTGGAATTAGGCACATAAGCTTCCTGTGGGGAAATGCTTATTCTTTTACTTGCCTCATCTCTTCCTTGAGAATTTCCTTCCTTGACAGATCTCACAATTATGCTCTCTAAATTTTCTAATAGTCCATCCAAGTGCAATTATGCCTTAGTTGAGCAAGAGTAGTCGAAGAGGCGACTGGCTTCAAACATGGTCTGAGCCAATGCTACCATTTTCGCACAAAGCTTGGTTCTTTCTATCTCTAGGTCAGCTCTAGGGTAGCACTTGTCATGATCTCTCACATTTGGCCCTTCTTGGATTCTGGCCTGATATGCCTTAAGCATCATGTCTATGTCTTCAGGAGTGGGGTGAGCTAAGAGTGATCCTACTCTAGGGGGTGGTGGAATTGTCTGAGGTGGGTTGAGAGATGGTGGATTAGATGGTGATAGGGATGAAGGTGGTGGTGGTATGTGAGAGTTTGCTTGAGAGGTGAGCTCAACAATTTTCACTTTTGTTTCTCTTATGCTTTCTTCTAATTCGCTCATCTTCTTAGCCCGTTATCTTTTCATCCTTTCTCGGCTATCTTTCTAGGCTCTCGTTTGTTTCTTGGCTACGCTCTCAGTTTCACTAACCTCGGCACTCTTTTCTTGGCCTAAACCTTGGTTCTGCTGCAATTCCTGAGCTCTGGTGGCCACTTGCACTGGTGCAGTAGAAGTCACACTTCTTGTAGAGTCTACTACTAACCCAATAACATTAATAGGAGTGATTTTCGGCATATTATTGGGATTCTTTGGGCAATCTCGTAAGAGATGCTCCTTTCTGCAATCTTGGTAGAAGCCCTGAATTGTCACTGGTTGGGGTTGTGTAGGGGCAGGCAGTGGACAATCACGAATGTGGTGATCTCCCTGACATATGTAGCATGGTCGTCTAGGGAATGGGGGTCTTACTTGCCTGGGTTGAGGTCTAGGGTTGGGATTTGTGTACATGATGTTTGCATACTCTGGATCCCAACTAGGTTCACTCGGTTCTTCACTATAGTAGGACTCACCATGTTCAGGAGACTGCATGTAATAAGCCTGGGGGCTATCAATATATGTGGAATCAAAGCTATGGTCACTAGGGTCACTTTCTCACAGCAATGGTGTTAATGGCACTATGGCTCTATTCAGGTTCTCTTCTGCAGCTGCATACTTCATAGGGATCACATTGGCTGGAGCAGGAGGTTGTTGTTCTAGCACTGTTTGAGGTCTCTTCTGGGCCTAATATTGTGGTTGGTAGGTTTGTTGAGGCCTAGCATACTGTTGTGGTGGATACTGGTTCTGATATCTTCCCTGTTGTGGATAGGGTTGATGGTAGGTTTGCCTAACCATTTGCTTATTGTATGGCCAAACTTGTGTTGTGTGATTTGTGTATCTCCGTTCTATGGTGCAGTATTGGCTATTCGTATTCACTTGGGGTTGAGCCATAATGGGACATATGTTTGCCATATGGTCACCTCCACAAGTATAGCATCTTTTCACTGGGGCAAACCTTGGTATTTGTTTACTAGAGACTCCTAGCTTCTGAGCTACTTTCTTAGCGAGTTCCTCAATAGATGTGGATTGCGAGGAAGAGAGGCTAATAGAACTATATGAATCTTTGTAGATTTTTGAAAGTTCTAATTCCTCCCCTAGGTTATCCTCGATGTCGATGCACATGCGTACACACTCTTCTATGGTCCTAGGGTCTTTCAAGTACACATATGATCTCAACTTTGTACTCAGCAGTCCATCTAGGAATAAAGCCACTTGTTTGGCTGGTGTGGGTAACTCAGGAATAGGGCACCTCTCTAAGTATTGCCTAAACCTTCTTTCTGCAAGTCTAACCGTCTCTTGAGGGGTTTGCTTGAAGTTATGAATCAGTGAGGAAGTGTTATGGCTTATGCCACTCTTAGAGAATTCAATAATGAAAGTCTCTAGAAGTTGGTCTATGTTCCTGAAGTGTCTCTCATTTAGTGGTTGAAACCATGTAAGATCGGTGTTCCTAAGGGTTAGACCAAAGGCATTGTACTACGTGAATAGGTCCTCCACTTTATCAGCTCTCAAGACTTGCCTAAACTCGGCCACATGATCATATGGGTCTCCAGTGCCATCGAAGTAGTTCTTCATGGACTTAATTAGCTGTGTAGGTCTCAAAGTTCTAGTGTGTTCCCTAGGTCTTGGTAGAGGGAATTCATCAGCATTTCTTTGGTTTCTTGGGGCTCTAGTTCTCTCAGGTTCCATTCTATCCATTTTCGTTCTCCTTCTTTCTCTTCCCATTAGGTTGGCGAAACTCACTTCTAGCCTATCTCTACTTCTGTCCCTTTGAGCTCCATGAGCTTGGGATGTTCCCGCTTCTGGGTGGCCATATAAGACATTAGATCTTGGTTGGGGGAAAACAAATTCACCCTTCCAAGTGTAAGCATGCCTTCCATGCTCGGTGACCACAATGATCCTTTCCGAAGTATTATCTAAATAGGTCACTTTGCTTAGGCTATCAGGATCTTTGAACTCATAGATTGTGATCATTCCTACCGCATTTGGTTGATCAGGCTTATACCTCCAGAAGGCTTCATCGATTTCTCGATTTAGAAGCAGATCTATGCTCTTATTATCCTGGGGAATCCACTCTGGCGTGATAATTCTAGTAAGAACTGATTTGCCTCGAGGGGTTTTAGGCTCTCCACCTATGTTCCCTTGCTCTAGGTCACCTATGTCCGTTTCTGGGATCACATTACCAAATTCATCTGTCCTATCTGGGTGACTGGTGACTACATATATGGTTCCTTCTTTGTCCAGGTATGCTCCATTTTCAAACTTGACAGCTGGATGTTCAATTCCAATGGGTTGGTCAAGGTTTTTAATTTGGACCACATATCTTCCTAGGCCGTCCTCATAGATGCAAGCACCTAATCGATTGGTCCTAAGGTATTCCAGCTACGTCTTGTAGGGGACTTCAACCCTCTGTAGGTATGGCATGCCTGAACTTCCTATGGGTCTCTCCATACCATGAGACATTTTAGACTCGCTAGTTTCAAAGCTAGGGTAGTGCGAATAGTGGCTCAACTGCTAGGCCCAAGACCTAGCAGTATGATTGACACTAGCCTCTAAAGACCTAAGACTCTATCTATCTCTTCCTAGGTGTCGTCCTGATCTAATGTTCATAAGCCCTATTGAATAATCCCAAATTTCCCAAGTACAATTTTCGTTGCTGAGTTCTTTTGTATTAGTCACTTGTTCTTTTTAATTTTTCTTAGGATGTCACTTCTTGTCCAATCAATCTTCATCGCAAGGAACACTTAAGTTTTATCATACTTTGAGTTTGGTCGCTCGATTTATATTCTTTTCCCTTAGGTGGTTTCCCAAATGTAATCTCTTGGTACTTGCACTTGAGTGATTAGAGTTCTTGGACTTGGTCGTGCTTAATGTAACCTTAATTGATCAAAACCTCCATCCGTACTTAGCCTAAGCTTGGGATTGACAGAGGGTGTTGAGAATTTCCAACCTTTAGTTTCTCTCCTTGGTTGCCCTTGTGTGCCTTGGAAGCATGTTCCCAAGCTTGCACTTACTCTTGCTTGGAATGCCCTTCGATGCTCTCAAAGGACCTGTAAAAGTCCCAAAGTTAGCTCAAGAATTGAATTCCATTCATACAATAGACCATGTTCATTCATGCAATTCAGAGATCAAATTATTCTATGGCTTTATGGAAAACAATCCTGAAGATCCCTTAGTTTTCTTCCCCCTGGGTATGGTCAACTTAAAAATAATCTATCTAATAATCTTGATATTGAAAGAACTTGGAGAAGCTTGTCGAAGGTAGAAAAGTGCGTTTCGAAGCGATGAAGTTTGGTCAAGCCAACCGGCACAAGACCAGCCCTTGAGCTTTTGGAGACTCAAATAGACCTTATAGGCATGCTATAAGTGCAAAGAAACACACTATGTACCTTGGAGCATCAAGGAGAATGAGTCGATACAAAACAGATAGGTTCGCGGGTCGACTAGCTCAGAAAACTTACTATCTATGGAAGAGACAATGAACTTCAAATGCTCATAGCGACCAGCGTGATTACAATTAGAAAAAATCCTTTTATGGGAGTGATACACATAGGGTTGAGTGTATGGAATGCACAAAAGTATAAGGAATAAGCAAAATATGCTATAGGAATGAATGCGACATTCACCGGTGGTACCTTCCTATTTTTCAGGAATACGCTAGAGATTGACCCCGAGGCAGAAAAACTAAGATTTCTCCAAATCTGCTGAACCAAATGCTTTGAAATTTACAGGCATAAACTAGACACTGATACCTTTCCAATGCGTCCTCTTGCACTCAATTTGGAGCTCTGAGGAGAGAGCAGCAGCCTCTGCAAGATTACTGTTGGCGAAGAAGATGATGCAGAAATTGAAGGAGCAAGACAATGATGGTCACAAGTGTATGTATATTGCTTCCATGTAATGTACAAGTGATTTCAACTCCTTATATAGCCTCTATGAGTGTTCCACGACTTTTACAACTTGAATTTGAATTCAAATGAAGGTGGGAATGGTTGTTGGAGGGAATCAATTCACTTCCCTACAATCTAGGAAAAGTGAAGATCTTGATTGATCTACTTTTAGGTGATTGATTGCTTGATTGAATGCAACTTCAACCACCAAAATTTCGTGGGATTTTGGCCCTATATTTGTACCTTTACATGTTTACAACTCAAGGCTTTTACAACGGTAAATGAGCCATCAAAATATTCTCAAAAAATACAATAAATGAGCATATGAAAAAGAACTCTCCAATGGATATTCTTTCGACGCGAATAGCCTTTGATGTAGATCAAATCCACCTCAAGCATAGTGTAAGCTTGATGTTCCAAAAGCTCCCCCTCAAGCTAAAGTATGCTTGAGTCTTCATTCTCTGATAGGTTGAATACCTGCCATAGCTTTGAATCTACAAAGCTTTATTCCATCAAGTGCCTTTGTCATCATATCTGCTACTTGCTTTTCAGTCGGAACAAAAGAAATGCCAATCTCCTTTGCCATGAGCTTCTCCCTGATGAAGTGATAATGGACTTCTATATGCTTGGTTCTCGCATGAAAATAGGATTTGCCGCTAGATGCATGGAACTTACATTATCTCCAAATATGTGAGGTTTGGAACTCACAAGTCCCAAATCTGTATACAATGCTTTTAACCATATTGCCTCTTGAGTTGCTATGGTCAAGCCTCTGTACTCTGCTTCAGTTGAGGATAAAGCAACTGTTGGTTGCTTCTTGGAACTCCATGACACTTAGCTTCGAACCTGCAAATGCTAAGTAACCAGATGTACTTTTTCTATCATCCTTAGCTCCTGCCCAATCTACATCTGAGTAGATTTTGATATCCAAATCGGAAGAGTAAGGATAGAATTATATCCTTCGTTGATTGTACCTTTGAGATACTTAAGTACTCTCTTAGCCGCATCCATGTGTGGTCTTCTCGGTGAGTGCATGAACTGACTAAGCACTCCCACACTATATGAGATGTCTGCCCTTGTAGTGAGTAGCATATATCAAGCTACCTACCAAGCTTTGATACTCTTTTATGTCTTCAATTTTCTCACCTTCATAAACACTAAGTTTATGATTCATCTCCAAAGGTGTACCTGCAGGTTTAGTGTTCTCCATTTTGAACTTGAGAAGAAGATCCTGAATGTATCTTCTTTGAGTCAAATACATTCCTTCATCTGTGTATATCACCTGCATACCTAGGAAATATGTGAGCTCACCTAGGTCACTGATTTTGAACTCCTCTTGCATGTGTCTCTTGATCCTTTGAATGCCATTTAGATCATCACCTGTCACAATAATATCATCTACATATACACATAGATAGATAACCTCATTGTGATCCCTTTTGATGAATAGAGAAGGATCGGAGCTGCTAGCTTTGAACCCTTGGTCTTGAAGATATGTAACCAACCTGTAATTCCAAGCTCTTGGAGCTTGTTTCAATCCATACAATGCTTTCTTAAGTCTGCAAACATAAGATGGATGATTAGGGTTTTCAAAACCTGGTGGTTGTGACATGTATACCTCTTCACTTATCCAACCATTTAAGAATGCATTTTTCACATCAAGTTGGAGGAGTCTCCAATTCCTTGCAGTCAGCTACACTTATCAATGTCCTGATTGTAGTCATCTTTGCAACTGGTGAGAATGTTTCCTCATAGTCTATACCATGAGTTTGTGAGCATCCTTTGGCAACTAATCTTGCCTTGTACCTGCAAACTGATCCATCTGAATTTCTTTTAACTTTATATACCCATCGGCAACCAATTACCTTTTGATTCGGTGACATTGGAACCAAATCCCAAGTGTCCATTTCCTTCAATGCATCTATCTCTTCGTTCATGGCCTTTTCCCAATTAGGGTTTCCCTTTGCCTCTTCATAGGTTGAGGGTTCCTCTGAAATAGAGTCTTTTGCCAAGTAGATTGAATGCTTTGTAACAAATGTGGAATCATATCCATACCTTTCTGGTTGTTTCTTCTCTCTTGCTGATCTTCTAGGTGCTTGTTTGGAGCATTCTCCAACCTCTTGCATCTTTGCTTTGCCTCTTGACTTCCATAGCTTGTAATCCCTTTCTCTTTCATCTTGGTCATCGTCTGTATCACTTCTTGGATCCTGGACCTGTGTATCATGCTTGCTTCCTAATTGATGAGAGTCCATAATCAAGATCATATGGTAGTGTTACCTTTTGTTTGTCTTCATCATACCAAGACCTGTGTTCTTCAAACACAACATCTCTACTTGTAGTGAATTGCTTGGTTGAAGGATCGAAGAACCTGTAACCCATCTGAGTTGAATCATATCCAATAAACACTTCCTTTGTTGCCCTTTCATCTAGCTTACCTCTTATTTGTGATGGTACATGAACATAAGCTAAACAACCAAAAACCTTGCAATGTCCAAGACTAGGTTTTCTTCCATGCCATGCTTCATAAGGAGTCATACCTTGAAGTGATTTGGATGGTAGTCGATTGACAAGGTACACTACAGTTGAAATAGCTTCTGCCCATAGATAATGTGGCAACTTCTTCTCTTCAAGCATTGTTCGGGCTGATCCAACCAATGTCTTGTTTCTCCTCTCTGCAATTCCATTTAGTTGAGGAGAGTACCTGGTAGTCACTTCCCTTTTGATACCTTTATCCTACAAGAACTCATCAAAATCTTTGGAGAAGTATTCTCCCCCTCCATCAGATCTGAGCTTCTTTAGTGATCTACCTATATGATTCTCCACATGCGCAAGATACTTCTTGAAGCAATCAAACACGTCATTCTTACTCTTGATAAAGTATAGAACAGTCCACCTACTATGGTCGTCAATAAATGAGACATAGTACCTTGATCCTGCCAATGAAGGTTCTTGACTTGGTCCCCATACATCTGTGTGTACTAAGTCCAATAAGTTGTTGTGGATGTAGCCTTTGTGGTTGAATGGTTGTCTTTGTGCCTTCCCAATCTGACATGCATCACACCTGTTGATCATGTGTTGCTTTGATATGTTCGGCAGTCCTAGAACACTTTGATCCCTGCATATATCCTTCAAGGTTCTTTCATTCACATTAGCAAGTCTCTTATGCCACACTTCAAGCTCACTTAGGGTTTGAGACCCAAAGTTGAATAGAGCTATGTTCCTGGTATCTCCTACTTCAAAAGTAAAGAGCCTACCATGCTTCTCACCTCGGGCTATCTTCTTGAAGCCTTGACATGGATCTTCCACAAAAGCTCCATGTTGGGTGAACCTAACTTGCAAGCCTTTTTCAACTATTTGGCCTACACTTATTAGGTTTTTAGTGATAGTGGGTACATAGAGAACCTTACTCAGAATGTTTGTCCTGCCATTGGAAGCTTTGACATTACCAATCTTCTCCACATTGTGCTTCGTGTCATCCCCTGTTTGCACTTCATGTCTATGCTTTGGACTTTCCAAGTCAGATAGAAGAGCAATGTTGCCTGCAACATGATTCGAGCATCCTGAATCTATGTAGAACAAATGATCATCTTCTTTACCTTCTTTGTGGCTTAGGTTCATAAGAAGTAATGAGTCTTCATGTGGTTGATCTTCTGAATAATTGTTGTAGTCCCTTCTATTATAGCTTCTATTGTTGTTGTTGAAGTTGTGTCCACCTCTGCCTCTATTGCCGCCATATCCACCTCTTCCACTTCCTTTCTGGGTCTTCCCATTGAACCAGCAGTTCTGAGTGGTGTGGTTGGTCTTATCGCATATGGCACAAGGTTGAACATTCTGACCTTTGGCTTTGTCTTGCTTTGGTCCTTTCTTCTTCCCTTTCCACTTGCTCTTGCTTGCGAAGTTGGCTTGGTAAGTCTCTTCTTCGTCTTCTTCCTTCTTCTTGCCTTTCTGCTTCTTATCCTTCTTATCTGCATATAGAGCACTAGTTGAACTACCATGATAAGAGTTATGTTGGTGCAAGACAAGCCTATACACATTGGCTTGGACCCTTGAACTTATGGAAGATTAGCATGGACAAAGGATTATCTAGGCTTCACCTAAAGGAAGACTCATGAGAACATATGCTTATATGTTCATACTCTTTTACCACTTGTAAAAGTCTAAGTGACTTATCATTTGATTGTAATCACTTTAAGTCATCTACCTACCACTAGAGTCGTGGAAATTTGAATGTTGAGATAGAGAGAATATCTCCCTACTTTTAGAGGAGAGATTCAAGGGAGCCTAAGTTTGAATTTCAAATTCAAATGAAGATCAAACTCCTATAAAAGATGTAGTAAAAAGTCGCGGGTTACACTCTCACTTCAGCTCACTCCCCGAGGCAAAATCTCATTGTAACTCATTGTGTGTGAAGGCTACTCTATTGCCAACACCACAATACCTCATTTAGCTGTACTTGGCAAGCTAATGAGATTGTACAAACACATATATCAATAGAAGTATACATTCATCATCTCTGTTTTTGTCTGAGTCACCTACTCCAAGTCTGTCAACTTCATCAGGGCATTTCTCTGGATCTACTGAACCAAATCAAGTGTTCTATAGCTCATTGGAACCAGCTCAAGGTCTACTACAAGCATACAAAATTTCGAAGGATTTCATTCAGCCAATTGGGAGAAAATCGATTCGAAGTGCACACTGGTCTCAGTCTGCAGAGTTCCTGAAAAGTCGGGGGTGATTATAATTTTGCTAAACTTATTTCTCAGTGCATAGTTTATCAATTGAAGTGATTCCACTTGTGATTGGTAGCTTACTAAGGTACATTAATACTCCCAAAAGGAATTGTTCCAATTTTAAGTGTGCTGGACACACTGAGTAAAAGTCTGAGCAGGTATCACTACAGAAATAGAAAGTTTTGCTTGATTTTTGAAGTACAAAGTTATCTGTTTTGGTTTGATCATTACCCAAACCATTTTCAAAGTACATATATGGTTTCTTTATGTCATTTGGAAGCTAAGCAAGTGTACTAAGCATATCTGAAGAGAAAAGAGGGCAGGTGTGAAGCAGGTTTTGCAGCACCAACTGATTTCCTGAGTGCATCCATCCATCACTCTCAACAGTGGTATCAGAGCAAAGAAGGTAAACATGGGTGATGGTTTCCCTTCCTTCATTGACAAATTGGATAGAAACAATTATCAGGCTTGGTCATTGAGAATGAAGACCTATCTACAAGGGAGAAGTCTATTTGGATACATATCAGGAGATGAGGAGTTGCCCTCATTCAAGACCAGAGGACTGCCTACAAAGGATGAGCATGAAAGACTTAACCAATGGTGTGCAAAGGATGCTTTGGCAAGGTCTTATCTCTTAAACTCTATATCTGACTTTCTTTTACCTCATGTAAGGAACTGTAAGACTTCCCAAGAGACTTGGGAAACCTTGTCAAACTATTTTTCTTCCAACACAAGGGCTAGGAAGAACCAATTATGGATAGAGTTCACAACACTTAGAAAGCAGCCCAAGCAATCAGTCTCAGATTATGTGACAAAGATCAAAGATGTGGCAGACCAACTAGCAAGCATTGGAGAGGAAATTGAAGAGGAACAAATAGTCAGGCAAGTGACAAATGGACTCAAGGCAGATGATAAGTGGGAAAGTTTCACCACTGCAATGGACCTCTACATGGACATGCATACCCCTGATCTCACAACACTCATGGGCCAACTATTTACACATGAAGCAAAGTTCACCAAAGCTGGAGATCAATCAAAAGGTAATAACCCCTCTGCTCTCTTTACTGATAAGAAAGTTAAAGATAAAGGCAAGAAGAAACAGGATGAAGAAGGCTCTACCTCTCAAGCCAATTATGCAGGGAGAGGTAGATCATCTAGAGGAAGAGGCAGAGGAGGTAAGTCAGGTAGGGGGAGACCCTACAACTCATCACCTTGCAACATCTGTGGATTGTCCAATCATACCACAGATGAATGCTACAAGAACTACAAAAATCAGAGAGGAAGAGGCTACTCAAGAGGTGGATACTCTCAAGGGAGAGGCAGATTCAACCAACATCAAAGCTACAATGGGTACAACAACCAATACAACAACAACTACAACAACAACCACAATGGAAATTACCAAGGTGGATTCAGAAATAGAAGAGACTACAACAACTACACTGAGGAGCAGGATGACTCCTTATTGATCATGAATATGACCTCCAAGATAGGTACAAATGATGATCATTTATTTTACATTGACTCAGGATGTTCTAACCATGTAGCTGGCAATGTGGCATTACTTTCTGATTTGGAAGAGCCCAAGGGCAAACATCAGGTACAAACAGGTGATGACACTAAACACTCTGTTGTCAAAATTGGAAATGTAAAGACATGTGATGGTAATCAGAACCTACTAAGCAGAGTACTCTATGTACCAACAATAACTAAGAATTTAATGAGTGTTGGTCAGATTGTGGAGAAAGGTTTGCAGCTCAGATTCACACAACATGGAGCATATGTGGAGGACCCAAAACAAGGATTCAGAAGGATAGCTAAAGGGGAGAAATCAGGTAGATTATTTACATTTGAGCTAGAAGATACAAAAAACATTGCTTTGTATAATTACAAGGATCAGACACTTTCAGAGCTAGAGATATGGCATAAAAGATTAGGGCACATAGGAGAAAGGACTCTCAAGCAAATGTGCAGGGATCAATGTGTGCTTGGGATACCTAATGTATCCAAGCAACACATGATTTATAAATGTGGATCATGTCAATTTGGTAAGTCTCACAGGTTACCCTACTCAAGGAAAGGTTTCATGCATGAAGACTACCTAGACTTGGTACACACAGATGTTTGGGGACCTAGCAAGGACCCTTCCATTTCTAGTTCAAGGTATTATGTGTCCTTCATTGATGACTATAGCAGGTGGACCATTTTATATTTTATGAAGCATAAAGATGAAGTGTTTAATTGTTTCAAGAGGTATCTTGCACTTGTTGAGAATCAAACAGGTAGAAGCTTGAAGAGGCTAAGATCAGATGGTGGAGGAGAGTATTTCTCCAATGAGTTTGAAGATTTCTTGCAGGAAAGAGGCATCAAGAGGGAGATCACTACAAGGTACTCACCTGAACAAAATGGGGTAGCAGAAAGAAGGAATAGACTTATAGTGGAAACAGCTAGGTCTATGCTCAATGAGAAAAAGTTGCCAAATTACTTATGGGCAGAGAGTGTATCCACTACCACTTATCTCATCAATAGGTTGCCATCCAAATCACTTGATGGCATGACACCATATGAAGCTTGGCATGGTAAGAGACCCTCTCTGGATCATTGCAAAATCTTTGGATGTGTAGCATATGTGCACATTCCTTCACAGGTGAGAGGAAAGCTAGACCCAAAGGCAGAGAAATGTATCTTCATTGGTTATGATCTGAACCAAAAGGGATACAGATTCTACAACCCCACAAACAAAGGATTCAAGGTAAGCAGAGATGTCATATTTGATGAGAATGACTCATGGTATGAGAATGAATGCAGGAAAGTGAGTCTACCCTATGACATGGAGGAAGATTTTCCAAAGCTTACCAAGGAAGAGCCAACTCAGCAAGAAGACTCAAGCTCAGATGATGATACCATAAACCTTGAAGAGTTCAAGGCTTGGAAATCCAAAGGAAAGATGAAGATGAAGCAATTGGAGGACAAGGCAGAAACTTCTACTCAAGCTATGAGAAGATCTTAGAGAGAGAAGAAGAAACCTATCAGATTTGGGTATGACACATCACTTGTAACTAAACATTCTGTATATCTTGCAAAAGACTTGTTGAATGAAGAACCAGGTACCTATGAAGAAGCAATTACAAAGCCAGAATGGAGAGAAGCCATGGATGAGGAGATAGAAGCCCTCAAAGAGAGTGATACTTGGGACTTGGTACCCAAGAAAGATTCTATGAAGGTAATAGGATCCAGATGGATCTACAAATTGAAGAAGAATTCAGATGGAACAATTAACAGGTACAAAGCTAGGTTGGTAGCCAAGGGTTTTGCACAAACCCAAGGCATTGATTATGAGGAGACATTTTCTCCTGTGGCCAAGATGCCAACTATCAGAGTTTTGGTGAGTGTAGCTGCATCCAAGAATTGGAACATGTACCAATTGGATGTGAAGAATGCATTCCTAAATGGATGGATATCTGAAGAAGTCTACATGTCACAACCACCTGGCTATGAAGATCCAAAAAAGGTACATTATGTTTGTAAATTGAAGAAGGCTCTGTATGGTTTGAAGCAGGCACCTAGAGCATGGAACTACAGATTGACCACCTACCTTCAAGACCAAGGATTTGTGATAAGCAAAGCAGACACTTCTCTATTCATAAAGAGAAGTAGTACAGAGGTAATCTACTTATGTGTCTATGTTGATGACATCATCATTACAGGAAATGATGTCAATGGGATTAGACACATCAAAGGACAGATGATGAAAGAATTCAAGATTAGTGATCTTGGATTACTAAAAT
The DNA here is from genome assembly GCA_020310875.1 of Ceratopteris richardii. NCBI lineage: Eukaryota > Viridiplantae > Streptophyta > Polypodiopsida > Polypodiales > Pteridaceae > Ceratopteris > Ceratopteris richardii. Next base: position 115,546,671 of record CM035435.1, read on the forward strand.
ATTTTCTTGGACTTGAATTGATCTACACAAATTCAGGTATCTACATTACCAAAAGAAGTATGTACAGGATATGGTCAAAAAGTTTGGTTTGCAGGATGCTAAGGTATCTACTACTCCAATGGAGGTTAACCAAAAGCTAAGTGCTCATGAAGGAGAAGAAATCACAGACATTACAGGATACCAAAGTATGGTGGGTAGTTTGAACTATGCTACCTTGACAAGAATTGACATAGCATATGGAGTAAGTGTGCTTAGTCAATTCATGCACAAACCAAGGGTACCTCACCTAGAGGCAACAAAGAAGATCTTGAAATACCTCAAGGGAACTCAAAGTCATGGTTTGTATTTTCCTTACACATCAGACATTGATATTAAAGTTTACTCAGATGCAGATTGGGCAGGATGCAAGGATGATAGGAGAAGCACCTCAGGTTATATTTGTTTTGCAGGGGATAAGCCTATCTCTTGGTCAGCTAAGAAGCAACCTACAGTGGCATTGTCATCCACTGAAGCAGAATATAGAGGACTTGCAAATGCTACTCAAGAAGCTATCTGGTTGAAGCTTCTATATACAGAGTTAGGTCTATTCACAAGACCACCTATCATATTTGGAGACAACACTAGCTCTCTTCACCTTGCAGCAAACCCAATTTATCATGCCAGAACCAAACACATAGAGGTTCATTACCACTATGTGAGAGAGAAATTGCTAAGTAAAGATATACAATTGACATATGTATCTACTAATATGCAATGTGCAGATTTACTTACAAAGGCATTGGATGGAAACAAGTTATGCAGATTCAAATCTATGATTGGATTGCAGGAAGTAATTGAAGAATGAAGAAGAAGACTTAAGCCAAAGTGTTTGGCTTGAGGGGGAGCTGTTGGTGCAAGACAAGCCTATACACATTGGCTTGGACCCTTGAACTTATGGAAGATTAGCATGGACAAAGGATTATCTAGGCTTCACCTAAAGGAAGACTCATGAGAACATATGCTTATATGTTCATACTCTTTTACCACTTGTAAAAGTCTAAGTGACTTATCATTTGATTGTAATCACTTTAAGTCATCTACCTACCACTAGAGTCGTGGAAATTTGAATTTTGAGATAGAGAGAATATCTCCCTACTTTTAGAGGAGAGATTCAAGGGAGCCTAAGTTTGAATTTCAAATTCAAATGAAGATCAAACTCCTATAAAAGATGTAGTAAAAAGTCGCGGGTTACACTCTCACTTCAGCTCACTCCCCGAGGCAAAATCTCATTGTAACTCATTGTGTGTGAAGGCTACTCTATTGCCAACACCACAATAACTCATTTAGCTGTACTTGGCAAGCTAATGAGATTGTACAAACACATATATCAATAGAAGTATACATTCATCATCTCTGTTTTTGTCTGAGTCACCTACTCCAAGTCTGTCAACTTCATCAGGGCATTTCTCTGGATCTACTGAACCAAATCAAGTGTTCTATAGCTCATTGGAACCAGCTCAAGGTCTACTACAAGCATACAAAATTTCAAAGGATTTCATTCAGCCAATTGGGAGAAAATCGATTCGAAGTGCACACTGGTCTCAGTCTGCAGAGTTCCTGAAAAGTCGGGGGTGATTATAATTTTGCTAAACTTATTTCTCAGTGCATAGTTTATCAATTGAAGTGATTCCACTTGTGATTGGTAGCTTACTAAGGTACATTAATACTCCCAAAAGGAATTGTTCCAATTTTAAGTGTGCTGGACACACTGAGTAAAAGTCTGAGCAGGTATCACTACAGAAATAGAAAGTTTTGCTTGATTTTCGAAGTACAAAGTTATCTGTTTTGGTTTGATCATTACCCAAACCATTTTCAAAGTACATATATGGTTTCTTTATGTCATTTGGAAGCTAAGCAAGTGTACTAAGCATATCTGAAGAGAAAAGAGGGCAGGTGTGAAGCAGGTTTTGCAGCACCAACTGATTTCCTGAGTGCATCCATCCATCACTCTCAACAAGTTACCTTCCTTTATGCTATTATTGGCTTCTTGATTGAAGAGTTGTCCAAGAAAGATGTTGAAGTCTGGAGTCTGCACATCCATGATGAGATCGTAAGCCGTCGTGAAGGATTGCCATTGCTTATCACTTCGAATGCCGTTGAGAATTTGCCTCATGATGACCTCTTCTTCAATCAGCTCTCCAATGGATGCTAACTGATCCGCAACTTCCTTGACCTTGGTAACAAACTCTGTGATGGTTTGTTTAGGTGTCTTCTTCATTTGGTTGAACTCGTTCCAAAGATGATTCTTTCTTGCTTTGGTACTAGCAGAAAAGAAAGTCTCCCAGGGCATCCCAAGTCTCTTGAGATGTCTTGCATCCTCTAATATGTGGTAATAAAAAGTCAGAGATAGAGTTTAGTATGTACAACCTTGCTTGAGCATCCCTTGCGCACCAAAGTGTGAGCTTATCTGTCTCCTCTTGTGTAGGTCCTCCTTTGGATCTTGGAATAGGCATAGCTTCATCACCTGCTACAATTCCATAAAGATTTCTACCTTGCAAGTAGGCCTCCATTCTGATTTGCCAAGCTGCGTAGTTGTGTCGATCAAGCTTCTCGATCATTGAGGGAAAGCCGTCACCCATCTTGAACTAGCTCTGATACCACTAAAAGAACTTGGAGAAGCTTGTCGAAGGTAGAAAAGTGCGTTTCGAAGCGATGAAGTTTGGTCAAGCCAACCGGCACAAGACCAGCCCTTGAGCTTTTGGAGACTCAAATAGACCTTATAGGCATGCTATAAGTGCAAAGAAACACACTATGTACCTTGGAGCATCAAGGAGAATGAGTCGATACAAAACAGATAGGTTCGCGGGTCGACTAGCTCAAAAAACTTACTATCTATGGAAGAGACAATGAACTTCAAATGCTCATAGCGACCAGCGTGATTACAATTAGAAAAAATCCTTTTATGGGAGTGATACACATAGGGTTGAGTGTATGGAATGCACAAAAGTATAAGGAATAAGCAAAATATGCTATAGGAATGAATGCGACATTCACCGGTGGTACCTCCTATTTTTCAGGAATACGCAGAGATTGACCCCGAGGCAGAAAAACTGAGATTTCTCCAAATCTGCCGAACTAAATGCTTTGAAAATTTACAGGCATAAACTAAACACTGATACCTTTCGAATGAGTCCTCTTGCACTCAATTTGAGGCTCTGAGGAGAGAGCAGCAGCCTCTGCAAGATTACTGTTGGCGAAGAAGATGATGCAGAAATTGAAGGAGCAAGACAATGATGGTCACAAGTGTATGTATATTGCTTCCATGTAATGTACAAGTGATTTCAACTCCTTATATAGCCTCTAGGAGTGTTCCACAACTTTTACAACTTGAATTTGAATTCAAATGAAGGTGGGAATGGTTGTTGGAGGGAATCAATTCACTTCCCTACAATCTAGGAAAAGTGAAGATCTTGATTGATCTACTTTTAGGTGATTGATTGCTTGATTGAATGCAACTTCAACCACCAAAATTTCGTGGGATTTTGGCCCTATATTTGTACCTTTACATGTGTACAACTCAAGGCTTTTACAACGGTAAATGAGCCATCAAAATATTCTCAAAAAAATACAATAAATGAGCATATGAAAAAGAACTCTCCAACGGATATTCTTTCGACGCAATAGCCTTTGATGTAGATCAAATCCACCTCAAGCATAGTGTAAGCTTGATGTTCCAACAGATACTAATCTTACCATAACTAGTGAAAGTTTTGGTAGTACTCCCCATGAGCTTTCCAACGAGCCTAAGATCACCCCGAACGGATTTCATATGAGGAAGTTATGATTATTCAGGGTTTTGGGGTTAGAACAGGGTCCCAACCGGCTAATAGTCAAACAGGG